>JBBPCZ010000007.1:9346468-9359693 GCA_037974445.1 Brycinus macrolepidotus
ATAAACAGTTATACAAATCAGTCAAAACCAAAGACTTCTATTTGCATATGCAGTGGATGAATGAAAAACAAAAAAATTGTATAGTTTTTTTTTTAATTCTTCGTAATTTAAATATTGTAAACAAAACCATTCAGAGTGGCTTTGTACGAAATGATGCATTGAAATGAAATGAAACTTGTCAACTAAGGTTATGTGATAACTGGAACCAGGGGTCAAGATGTCAACGCAAAAATATAACCAGTTTGTTTACTATACAAATAACCAGTGAACCTACATGCGTTTTCTGAGTTTTATATGCAATGTTAACCAAGGAAAATCCTTGATGTTTTTTTCTTTCTGTATTATTTTATCCTGAACATGTGCTTGTACCTCTCTGCCACGAGTGTACTGAAAAAGCATTGTAAAACAATGCCTCAGGTATCAGGCACCATTCTCTTAACCCCCTTATGTAAACAGGTAGCCTTTAGAGTAACTGAAAGCTCAGTATCAAAGCTCTATCACCATCCTTGTGAAGAGTCTGTATGTTTCTCTACAATGGAGAATTTCATATTACGCCACTCTGAAATACTTTGTTTACATCTCAGAATTGTAAACAATATTTTTTGCAAAAATTGGAATTCCACTCCAACCACTGCAGGTTAACCATCCTAACTCCTTCGGTTACCTACAGCAAAAAGTAACTTTTATCTGTACCTGATGCCCAAGTTCATTGTCTCAGCAGTCCCAATCATTCCAATTGCCAACAGCATATTGTTGCAGATCTTTGCAGCCTACAAAGAGAACATGAGAAATAAAAGTTTTGAAAAGGAAAATCTGATGAAGCACACAAAAAATACTACATATAGCATCTTAGCCATACCTGCCCTGTTCCAATCTGGCCACAGTACATCACATTGGCACCCATGCAGCTCAAGAGCTCCTTGGCTGCTGTGAACTCCTCCTCTGCTCCACCCACCATGAAGGTCAACTTACCAGAAGTGGCAGCTCCAACACCTGCAGAAATCAGGCAAGTGAAACGTAAAGGTGGTATCTTATGTATGTGGAGCTTTACTCAAATCTTGTCCCAGAGAACTGCAAGTGCTGCTGTTTAGTGTTCTCTAACCAGCTTGGAAGATAACTAGACATACTGCATTGAAGTGCATAATTCGTCAGCTGCAGAAGAATGAGTAAGATTTTAATGATGCAATGTGGTGTATTGTCTTTCAATTAATGTGAATTTTGTAAATGTTACATAGGGACTAAACCATATCTAAGGAACTATTATAAAAAGAAGAGAAGATGGCATTTACTCAAAGGACATAATCTTAAATCAAAAATACATTTTGTTCCCATTTTATATGCATTTAAGAAGTACACTTTACATATATCTTTTTACCTATATCTGAAACTTCCTTCTTTATCATCACTACTATCTAGGTCAGCAAAAATCCAGTCAGACTTGTGTCTTCTTATCTGAACTTTAACTTACAGCTTAACATAATGCTTCTCTCTGCATCTTTGTAAAAAGGAATATATGCATGTGGAAAACTATCAAAAAACTAGATTCTTTTAATTTTAAAGTGTACTACAAAACAAGCAATCAAACACAGCAAAATTGTGGTTAAATCTGAAGTGTAAACAGAAGTGGGTTTTTAGAGCTATTATACAGATTCTCGTTTAGAAACACCACCAAGTATTCAAAGCCAAGGAAATGCTATTCGGAACAGTCATAACTAACCGTAGCATTGTGAATAGGCTGAAGTTTCAAGAGGAAAACACTGAGTGATACAAAAGTCACATGTGATATACTTTGTTTCCAATGTTACAGTTGAACAGGATCTACAATCCAAATCCTTAGACATCAATGCATATTAAGTCAGTTCAGTTCTATAGGTAGCAATATATAAAATATATGTATATAAAAAGAGAAGCATAGAGCTTGCATATGGCTCATACTTTCAGCTCTATCTCAGGACTTTAATTACATAGGCTGGGGAAAGTTTTAGAACTACCACAGTGCAGCTCCATCTGCTTTCAGACATGGACAAGAGTGACGTCAGCCTTGGTTTTGTTGTGGCTCGTTTTCATTACGGCCCGTTCATAGGCGCGAGGGCAGAGCTGAGAATAATACCTACCGGAGTGGGTAAGTACAGAGATTAAGCTGTTCTGTGGAATTCTTATGACCATTTTGCAAACCCAAAAGTCATTTCAGTGGCACTTGCGCCAAACCATGCTGACGCAGTCTAGTCGGGAGAGGTAACAATTTAAGGAAAGAAAACTAGTAGCACGTTGTTGTTTATGTGCCCAAAAGACAGAGGCAACAACTTCCTGATTAAATGGGAATATTGGCCATAAAGCAGGAGTGGGTGCTGGCTGAGTATAATAAACCCGGCTACTTCAGAACATGAGGTTTACCTCAAATACTCAGCCAAGCCAATATGAAAGAAGGATTGTATGTTCAGAGTGAATTTCTGTTAAGGAATGACCATAAGTGACTCTACTGTAGCATATTACAAGCTTCTTGTATTTGCTGAGGGTCTGACTTCCAGTGTGGATGCTCTTGGGCTAGACCTGCCATTGCACAAGTCAGACACCTCTAAGGCCAAAGTAACCTTTAAAAATGAAACTGAGAGAGAACAAAGGATGTCCATATATCCCAGTAACAGCCCAGAATGATGATATATTGTGTTAATTAACCAGCAAAGTCTCAAGTGGAGCTGAAAGGTTTAAACCCATTGTGTGAAGAGTTTTGGACTCACTGCCTTGTCAATCAGCCTACAGATGCTGAGGTTGATGGCAGAAAGACTGCAGAAGTGGTACTTCGGATTAGGAGCTAATGGAGGGACTGCAGCACTTGGTGCAGTGTTGCTCCAAATACACCACAGCACTGACCTGCCCCCAGTCAAGTTTGGTGTGGGGAGCTGGACAGCCTTAATCCCAGTGCAGTGGGAAAGGGAAGAAAGGGCATAAATCTCCATTAATCTGATGGAATGGGATCATAAAACCTGGCTGAGAAGCTCAAAGAAAATGAGTCATACTAGACTGAAGGGTGGAGAACAAACAGAAAGCAAGCATGAAAGATGTGTGTGCGTATGTATGGTATATGTGTATGCGTGTGAATGTGTTCAGACTTAAGGAAATGAATTTCAATGCCATGAGCTGCTTTCTCCACCCCCACTAAAAGTCAGTGTGAGTTCAGTTGAGCAGTTGAGACAGGTCAAGCCTCTTTTGCTTTATAGACCTCTGTAAAATAATAAACATAAATGGTGAAATGTTACATTGCATGTGAAAGGTAATGGTGTAATGTCTGACACTTAAAGAATGAGGATGTACTTGAGACCATCACTCTGTGCAGATTCTATAGTGTTTTGTGTGCCGTATGCACTGCTTATTAGTTGCATTATAGATAGACACATGAAACTGTCACAATATCAGTATTGCTCAGCTTTATAGGTATCTGCCAAAATAACCTGAAAGTCATTGCTTCCAGTCATGCCGCAAACATTTCACAGCTCATTTTGTTGGTTAAATCGTATTTTGTATTTTATATAGTTTGTTTAGTTGTTCCAATGTCACAGCTGCCAACTGAAAAGTTTGCTTTGAGGAAATGGCAGGTTTAGAATTTGATGCAAGACAGCATTTAAACTCTTCCTCAGAATCAGAACAAATTAGTTACTAATGTATTCATTTTCTCTTTTCATATATGCTAATATGATGCAGAAAATTAGTACTGGTTAGCTGTAGTGTATAGCAAGTCATTAGTTACTGACCAGTGCTCAGCAGAATGTCAGTTATTGTGAAAAACAAAACAAGACCGCAAGGCTTCTCAAACCAACCAGGCCGTGCCTTCGGCATTAACTGTTGTATAAATGTAAAAAGACTGACTGTCCTGGACTGCACCCCAATCCAAAAGCAGTGCAGGCTGAAACACTCCTTCTAACTTCAACATGAAGGGGTAGGCTTAAACCGCTGTAGGCTATAAGTGCACATGTGTGGAGAAAATTTATGAGTACAGATGCTTCTAGATATGTGTATTGCATGATGCAATTAGGCAATTAATGTCCTACCACATTAAGTGGCATGTACAAAAACTGAGCAGGCCTAGTTAACCACAGTTTGGATCAGGATGATTAAAGGAAAAGTGACTTTGAACAAGGTTTTTTTTTATTATTATTCAGGCAAGGATGGCCTACATTGCAAACACTCATCAACTTGGGTTTCAAAAGGAACAATGCATCTTTGGGAAACACACACAGGACTAGAAATTGCACTCGGACACACACAATGAAGGCCCATGATGCATGTGTGTTAATGTGATATGTAAGAAATAACTGCTCCTAAGGTGACTGAGGATATTCATGCTGTATGTGGTCAGATTGTGCTAGCAAGAACAGTCCATTAACCTCTACATAAAGATGAATATTATAGTAGGATTGCAGTGCTTAAACCCCTCATTACAGAAAAAAATGCACACTTGAGAGTTCAGTGGTACAAAACCATATATACTGGTCTATAGAGATGTGGACATATGTTCAGTGATAAGTTCAGAAGAGGAATCCTTGTTACTTAAAGTGAAGTAAATTTGTTTTTCCATGGAATAGCCCCACAGAAGCTGTCCTATAAGTGCAGCTTAAAAAGACAAAGAGGTCAAGCAAAGAAAGAGAACACATGAGCTCAAGTGTGTTCTCAGCACTTCTTTAAATCTCCATGAGTAGGTCACAGGATCACGTCACAGATGCTGCACATTGGCACTAACCATAACTCAACCACTCAACACCAAAGACTAAATAAGCTCATTCTCCCCTACAGAACTGTCTATCAATGACTCTGCATTGCAAATGAAAGAAAGACATTGAGAGAGAGAGAGAGACAGAGAGATTTAAGCTTGCAAACCTCAATGTAAGTCATACTGTGCCATTAGTTACCACTTCAGTATCACTTAAGCTTCAAAATAATGGAAAAAAAAACATTCACAAATGCCAGACCCAAAGTGCAAAATTATAACCTAAAAAATAATGAATTAACTGCCTGAATAACTGTTCTGTTGTTGAGGATGTTGGATTTCATGAGCAAACTGCAGCCTGCATATTGTGAGCAAGCTTATTTTATATAAACTGTTTTTATTATTGCTTTTTCAGTTCACAGCCCAGTTTTAACTCGTGTCCTGGATTTCAGCTTTGACCATAATTGAAACATTTTGCCCTTTTGCTTTCATGCAAATTGTTTCAGAAATGAATAGCCAGTGTAGCACAACTTGTCAATGACACACCGGCACCTCAAATCTGTGCCAGCAGAAGTGAATACACATGTTGCTTAACAAGCACACTGCTTGGCAATACAATTGTTCATTGAAATAAATAATAATAATACATTTATTATGATTATTAATAATAATAACAATAAATAATGTATTGAACAATGACATATTTTATACCACAGTCAGTGTTTTATAAAGGTAAAAAGCTACTTGAGGTGAAGCTTTACAGAAGCAGTTCTCAAATAGCTTCTCAGGGAGCTACATGGACGCCAGATTTTTGTACGTAACTTGTAGCACACAGAGATAGAAAAAAAAACTGGACCTTTTAGGGGTTCTCCTGTTTGAAAACCACTGTTTTATAGCAGATGTATCATGACCAAAGAGCCTAACAACAGTCTTTAACTGTGGTAAAAATCACTAACATACAGTCTCCTGAGGTTTACTGATTTATTTGGGACCTCAGTGCTTGTGACTAAGGTTCTTTCTGCACCATGCAATCAGGAGAAAAAAAAACCTGCTGTCCCTCTCTCATTCTCGCATAAATTGCTCCCTCCTAACATGTTTGTTATTAACAGATGACTCAAACTTGAATCATGCATTTTCTCATATTGAAAAGAAAACTGGCGCAACATGAATCAGTACAGTGTGAAAGCAACAGTGTAAAGTGTAAATTAAAGCAGAGGACACAGCGTGAACAGCACGAAATTCTTCTCTGTATTTAACCCATTCACCAAATGAAGCAGCGGGCAGCCAAGAACACAGTGCCCAGGGAACAGTGTGTGGGGACGGTACCTTGCTCAAGGGTACCTCAGTGGTGCCACTAGCAATCCCGGGATTCAAACCCATGACCTTCTGATCGCAGGGGCAACTCCCTAACCACTAGCCCACCAGCTGCCTCAACAGTCACTCCACTTACAAAACAACTGTAAATCTTAACTGTTTCTAGTTATATTATTTACGTTAAAGTGGACATGCTTTTACCTCCAGACACTGGGGCATCCATGAATACTGCCCCCATTTTCTCTGCAGCAACAGCCATCTCCTTGGACACAGCAGGATCAATGGTGCTGGAGTCAATCAGTAATGAGCCTTTCTTTACTTTCCTAGGTAGCAGGTGCAAATCTTTAGTTTTCAGACATGTGTGTTATATATTAACTGTCCCACTCCCTCTCTATATCTGTGCATTCCGTTTCTTCAAGCTATAGCTGTTGCATATCTTTGTATGGTACATAATTTTAAATAAAAGAATACTAACATTCCACACTAGGTTTGCTCAATGTTAATAGTATTTTGACATCATTTAAACAACAAGAAGTATCTAAGTGACTAGCTAGTTTCTTACTTGAGAATACCATTAGGACCGGTGTACACCTCAATAACATTAGGACTGGATGGCAGCATGGTGATGATTCGGTCTGCTTTGTCAGCTACATCGGCAGGGGTGTCCAGGATCTAGAACAGAGGACCACAACAAAGTGAAAAAAGTAAAACCAGAATGAAACATGAAAAAGCTATACTGTTCAATTTTGTATTATTCTTAGAGAAATTAAACAAGTTCAGTGCACAGAACTGCAACCGTTGAGAACTGATTACAGACTGGCATAGAAATAGGCTTGGAATATACACTGACAAGCCATAAACACTTAAAACACCGTCAGCTCAAGTGAATAACTTTAATTGTGTTAGTGCTGCATGCACTGTTAGTTTGCAGATAATTCAAGGTGAAGTGCTCCCTTACTATAGATTATTTTGGTAGAACAGTCTTCTCCGCCTCCACCACGTCCACCATGTTTGAAATGTTTTTTTTCTTTCTTTCTTGAAACAACATTGCCGACTTCACAACAAAGCATCCAACCACACAGACCCTATAAATTATTAATGAAATTCACTGGCAACTATTTTTATGATGAAATTTTAAGATTTGTTGCTGCAGCCCTACCAGCCAACCCCTGTCCACTGCCAAAAAGGTCTACAAGGAGCACGTGGAAACCAGAACTAACCATGGAGCAATGGAAGGAGGTGGTCTGATGAATCATGTTTGTGTGAGCAACAAAAGGCAACCTGACCGATGCAGCGTGATGCTGGGAAATCTTAAATCCTGGCACTGATGACACATACCACCTAACTCAACATTGTTGCAGACCAAGTATACCCCTTCAATCCAAACAAGCATCTGGGGGATCTGCTAGATAAACCTGTCAGATTCATAGAGGCCGCACTTTGCAGCTTACAGGATTTAAAGGATCTGTTGTAAACGTTTCTGTGGTCAAATACCACAACACATTTCCAGAGGTCTTGTGGAGTCTATGCCCTAATGGATCAGAGTGGTGACACAAGGGGAACCTACACAATATTAAGCAGGTGGTTTTTAATGGTATGGCTGTTCGGTGTATACCATCCATACTGGTATACCATGGAATGTCAAGTTTGTAAGACATTCTTTTAGCACGGTGTAAGAAGCAAGACCTGATTAACTATTAATAATACCGTGAATATCATCTGACTCAGATATTTTAGGAAAATATGATAATGAACTATCAATACTACTGTGTACTACTGAGAAATAATTAAGACTGTATGAAATTATATCCCCACCTGAGCTCCCAGTTCCTGTAGCTCTTTACAAGCCTCTGGAAAAACGTCGGTGGCAATCACAGGATAACCGTGCTTGATGAGGTTCTTGGCCATTGGGTTTCCCATGTTTCCCAGGCCAACAAAGCCCACCTGGGTTTTGGAGGCCATGGACCTGGAGACTGAGACAAAATTTCTAAATGAGCAAAAAAAAAAAAAAAAGTGAAGTGTCCATTGGTGAACACACCACAGCACACAGTGTGAAATTCACCAAGTGAAGCAATGGGCAGCCAGGAATGCAGCACCCGGGGAACAGTATGTGGGGACAGTCCCTTGCTCAAGGGTACCTCAGTGGTACTACTAGCAGTCCTGGGATTCGAACCCACGACCTTCTGATCACAGGGGAAACTCCCTAACCACTAGGCCACCATATGCAAGTGCTTGGGTTGCTGTGCTGTCCTTCAGATAATCTCAAGGTGAAGGATATGGAAACAATATGGACTCAAGACTTCAAGTGGATGAGAGAGTTACACCAGGCAGTCTACAGATTACACTATCCTTATTAGGAACACTGCTGGTCCCTCTGCAGCTGAATACTATCTTGCTATAGCCCCAATGAGACTTGCAGCAGCTCATATTTCTGACAGCGGAGAGATGATGCGATAGCATATGGCCACAACAGTAAAAGATCTGACACTGACACTGACAGACTAGAGACGTTAGTCATATTACTGACCACTGAGCTACAGTATCGTTGGCTTACATGGAGTAACTCATGGAAACAACTGTCAAACGTTACAAGTAGGAACTTCATTATCCATTATCCATGCCTTGTCACTTAGTTTGTAGCAGCTGTCCAAAATACACATATGGTCTATTCTTAAGTGAGGAATACAGAGAACTTAAATAAGCATGATATACCGTACCCTGCACCGAGACGACATGGTTGTGCCACTTTCCCAAAAGACTCCGGGACCCCCTGAACAGAGCGGCCATGCTGCCGACCTCCGATTTACAGTGCGAGTATTGGGCGGGAAATGACTGACAGCGCTCCTGCCCAATAGCGTGAGGACTCTGCCCTGCCTCCGCCCCCAAAGACACGCAAGAGAAGGCGGGACATCCTTCAAAGTCATAACGCGATTGGCCAGAAATGTTAAAACGAGGCACTACTATCAAGATAGATAGGCGATAACACTGATGCCTTACCTAACATCCAATGTAGGGTCATAATCCCAGATATATCCAGAAAATTTATTCTGGTACTACAAAAAAGTACATGTGGCAATCTCTCTCCCCCTCTCTAATGCTGTTAGTCATGCAATGTATATGTATGTATGAATCAAATCATAGCCACACACACACACAAATATATAAATATGGGTGTCTTGGCTATTTTGAACATTTTTGCTCATAACATTTAGGGGTACTGGTAAAACGTGATGTCACTGAATAAAAATATTCATATTGTTTTTCTCACCCACTTGTACATGGTTATGTAATCAAAATCGCAAAAGCTATATTTTGATGGAAGATTACTGGTTTTAAAGACCTTGTGCCAATGTAATGTGAGAACTGATTCTAAAAAGAAGCAGAAGTATTGATACTTCAGTATCAATCTGCCCTCCTCTAGTCAACATTATGATTTGATATACATAGCACCTCATTTCTGCCTGTCGGTATTAAATCTATCGTAGTGCCATGCTTGGCCTTTTATATGCCTTTGTTTATCTGGTAAGTCTGACAAGTGTCAGTACATTCTACAGCATAGATCAGTCTCTCTAATAGAATAACTAAAAGTTGATCAACCTTGTATTTCTTGTAAAAAAAGAGAATGTAGCTTCAAACTTCAAAACAACTGTTTGCTGTTTTGGACAATGTCAGACATTAGTAGGTTTTTTTTTTTTTTTGGGTGGCTGGATTATGTCATCCCACCACTAGTTCCTGGTTGCTATCTATTCCTGCAGCTGGTGGCCTAGTGGTTAAAGAGCTGACCCTGTGGTCAGAAAGTTGTGGGTTTGAATCCCAGGACTACCAGTGGCACCAATGAGGTACACTTGAGCAAGGTACCGTTCCCTTGGTGAATGGGTTAAATACAGAGAGTGAATATAAGGGCCACTTTTCTTTATTGTTTTTGCTGTCTTACTGTCCTGAAACTTGATTGTTTCCTCATATTGTAAGTCGCTTTGGATAAAAGCGACTGCCAAATGAATGCAATGTAATGTAAAACATCAGCTTAGCTAACTTAGAGAGGAACTTTGTACTTTTGTGGGTTACTTAGGTTACAGAGTTATTTTAGTTATTTTAGTAACTTGCCACAGTTCATTAGAAAATTTGCAGAATAATTAGGGTAATTAACCTCAGGTGTTTTTAATTTTGTTGACCAGTAAACCCATATTTGGCTACATATTTCTGCTGATAAGGATTAAATATTAAATGATTAAAAAAAATTATTAATGACCCAAAATCAGTATGAATCGGAAAATTATAACACTTTTTTCCTTAAAACATGGCTTTAGCTAGCTGAGCGTTGATAAGTGGGGGTGGAGGAGAAACATACTATTGGTGGTTAGTATTACTTTTTCCTGCCCATAAGTGCATGATGACATAACCAAACCTTTCAGCGACATTTCAGGGACAGACAAAAGTCATTCATTTTTTGTTTTTGGAAAATAATTAAGTTTTTTGAATGAGATAGAATGAGATAGAATGAGTAATTCATATGATGAAAGAAATGAGCTAACAAATAGGTCAAAAGACATGACATACACTATATGTCCAAAGTATTGGGACGCCTGACCTTTACACCAACATGGACTTTAATGACACTGCATTCAGAAACATAGACTTTGGGGTTGTAAATACATAGAATATGGAGATGGCCCCCCTTTGCAGCTATAACAGCTTCCACTCTTCTTGGAAGGCTTTCCACAAGATTTTGGAGTGTTTCTGTGAGAATTTGTGCCCATTCATTCTGTAGAGCATTTATGAGGTCAGACACTGATGTTGGATGAGAAGGCCTGGCTTGCAATCTCTGTTCCAGTTCAAAGTTCGACTTAGATGACTGTATGCAGAGGCAGTAGCATTCATTAAGAATGAACTGTATTGGTGTGCAGAAGTGGAATATAATGCATGTAAGAAAGTAGATGGGACTTTTAGAACACATCACTTCCATAACAATGTCCTAGTACAATATTCCTCCGGAAGTAATGTATTTGGTATGTACTAAGTATTTAGTATATATTAATTGTCTTTGCTATGTACTAATGTATTTGGTATGCACTAATTGTCTTTGATGTGTACTAATATATTTGGTATGTACTAATGTATTTGGTATATATTAATTGTATTTGGTATGTACAAATGTATTTGGTATGTACTAATTGTCTTTGATATGTGCTAATGTATTTGGTATGTACCAATGTATTTCATATATATTAATTGTCTTTGGTGTGTACTAATGTATTTGGTATGTATTAATTGTCTTTGGTATGTACTAATGTATTTGGTAGGTATTAATTGTCTTTGGTGTGTACTAATATATTTGGTGTGTACTAATGTATTTGGTATGTATTAATTGTCTTTGGTGTGTACTAATGTATTCTGTATATATTAATTGTCTTTGGTATGTACTAATGTATTTGGTATGTATTAATTGTCTTTGGTGTGTACTCATATATTTGGGGTGTACTAATGTATTTGGTATGTATTAATTGTCTTTGGTGTGTACTAATGTATTCTGTATATATTAATTGTCTTTGGTATGTACTAATGTATTTGGTATGTATTACTTGTCTTTGGTATACATACCAAAGACAAGTAATACATGTACTAATGTATGTGGTATGTCCTAATGTATTTGGTATGTACTAATAGTCTTTGATATGTACTAATGTATTTGGTATGTATTAATTGTATTTGGTATGTACTAATGTATTTGGTATGTACTAATTGTCTTTAATATGTACTAATGTATTTTGGTATGTAGTAATATATTTTGCATGTACAAATTGTCTTTGGTGTATTCTAACTGTATTTGATATGTAGTAATGTATTTGGTATGTACTAATTGTATTTGGTATAATTTTTTTTGTATGTTTGTGTGTTTTCCAAAACATTGAAGGTGCTCGTTGCCATGGAGTGCGGAAGTGACGTCGCGGGCCCAGTGTTGACTGTACTCAGTAAAGTGCGTCAACAACACAGTGGAGCTCTGAAACATGAGGTAGGCCTGCCTTTATTTACCGACACAGTTACACGATTTTCAGTCTTCTTGTGTTAAAATGCGTATCCTTTAGTGCTAAACATGTGTCCGAGCCTGTTTTGAAGACACTAGAGACGCTGTTAATGCGAGATAGCAACTAACCTACATATCAGGTCGCTAGCAAGTGCTAATGCTAACGCTAACGGAGTAATTCGGTCTCTTTCATTGTTAATTAATTCGTTTAATCAGTGTTTCGGCTTCAAAACGACTCGATGGTTGGGTTGTTTAAGACTCTAGAGGTCAGTTTTACTTGTATCTGGATTATGTCATCCACAGCTAGTGACTAATACCTGTAGTCTTTTTGTTTGTTGTTGTTTTAGCTGTAGCTCGGTGTTACTGAAGTTACGAAGTTACAGAGACACATGAGTTACATGACATGTTTTATTGGAGTTATAAATAGAATTTTCTGATTGATCAAGGTTATTAATCAGCAGTCAGCGCACTGTTTTTATCTTTGCTGATCGGTAAGGCACATTTTGGCTTCGTTTCCGTGTAAACTGTAAAACATCCATACTATTTTGTGTATGTGCCCCAGTCAGTGATCGACAGGAATTTCCTGTTTTAACAGAGTGTTTATTCACAGCGATGCTGTTTACCAGTCGAATACTGTCTTTACAAGGGCACCATTTTTATGTGCTGTCGGATCCCAGTCCATGTTGGCCTTGTTGGTAGTGAGAAAGCAGACAGGGCTGCTAAGAGCCCTTAATACAGAACATGCATGTCAAGTCCCTGTTTCAGATCTCAGGCCTGCGTTGATGTTTGATATCTGTAAGAAGTGGCAAACTGAATGGGATGAATGTTTTAGTAACAAATTTCATGAAATTAACACTCCTGCTAATAAGAGACTGCGGTTTTCTTTTGAAACTAGACATGATCAAATTGTCTATATAAGATGCCGTATTGATCATTCTAGGTTCACAAATGTTTTTTTATTAAAAGGTGAAGAACCCACATCATGTCAGTTTTGTAATATGGCCTTGTCAGTGAAACATATTTTACTTTGTTGTTTTTCTCTGAGTAACACAAGGCAACGATTTTACTGCCAAAGTAGTCTGGCAGATGTTTTTAATAAGGTACCACCACATACATTTTTTGGAATTTTTATCAAATATTGATTTAAATAATCTTAATATTATTTATTTATTTGTTAATTGTGTATT
>JBBPCZ010000007.1:9359793-9372319 GCA_037974445.1 Brycinus macrolepidotus
ATACATTTTTTGGAATTTTTATCAAATATTGATTTAAATAATCTTAATATTATTTATTTATTTGTTAATTGTGTATTTATTGTTTATTTGAGTCTCTTGTTTTCAAATAATTTCTATTGTTTAATATACCTTTTTGCCATGACATAACCATTGTTGCTGATATGACATTAAACTTAAACTATTGCTACTACTACTGTGTGTGCTGTCATATACACAAACATTAATTTATATTCTTATCAGAGTGAATGGTCAGTGAACGACACAAAGATAAGTCTGTTTTCTTTGTTAAGCTTTAGGTCAAATTTATCTTCAGAGCAGCAGTTTGTCTACTGCCAACAGACTACATTTATGCCTGTCCTGCTGCCATAAGCCATCTTGTCGTTCTGAGAATTTTCCCTGGCTGTGGATTACCATGATTACAAAATAAAGTGCATGTGCCTGCTTCTTTGAGTGTTTGCAGCGAGATAGGCCAGGAAAAACAATGACGAATCTTGTGCTTGCCACTCCCAAATATCTGTAACTGCTGAGTCACTAGCATGTGGATGTGCTTCTATTTAAACTTGAAGCTTTCATTGTTCTGTGTGGTAAACTGGTGTGATATCAGTATACGTATCAACACAATAGTCTTTGTGTCTGAAGTCTGACATGTTAGTGTCACAACATTGACAAATTGAATAAAACAATCTTTCTAAGAAGTGTAGCACATAAAATGAAATAGCTGTATATTAACATATCTACCCATAAACTACATCTCATTCATAGTGTTATTTGGGGATATACTAGGCCTTAAAATCAACTTCCGCACTCTTTCTTTTCTTCTGGTTGGTCTCTTTTTTCTCTCAGGGTCAGCTGCTGACTGACAGATGGCTTTATTCCAGGAAGGGACAATAGCAGGCAGCACCATGGAAACGTCTAACTTTGCCCACGTCATCTTCCAGAACGTGGGGAAGAGCTATCTCCCTCATGCTGCTCTGGAGTGCCATTATACACTCACACAGTTCATTAAACCCCACCCCAAGGACTGGGTCGGCATATTTAAGGTAACCAGATTAAATGATGTGTCTTTGTGATGTCATCAAAGGAAATGTCATCTAAGTGTTATAAAGAAGCATGTGGATCTTGAAATCAGTCTCATTTCACTCCTTTTGGTACAGTGGGGAAATCACTCCTTGCAAAAATTCCACTTTGGAGATCATGATAAAACTATATTTGAATGGAAATGTTGTACAACCAGTAGATCATAAAACATTATATTTTAGTTGGGATGATAAACAAATGAAGTAGACCCCAAGCATTTGATTAAGAAGGTATCTCTACTTGCCAGTCATGTTATGATTTATGACAGTACAACAAGTGATCGTCATTAACTAAGTTAGCACCATCTTTTAGGTGTTCCGTCCTGGGCAACATTTTGGGGGTAGTGGTTTGGACTGGATATTGAAGAGGGGAGCTGTATTTGTTTGGCAGAGTTTCAAATCAGCTGGCTTCATGGCAAAACTGATAACAAAACCTTTAATGTTTATGCCACCATCTTTAGAAGTTTGACTTTTGCAAATTATTTATTACCAGAGTAATCAGTTTTCTTTGTGAATGTACCAGCTTGGAACATTATTTCTTGTTGGTACATTTTTCTGTTATTTCATACATGTTGAGTTGAGGTTGGAGTGGTGTGTGTGTGTTTGTGAGAGACAGGCCAAGTGTCAGACTGTTGAATTATTGTAATAATGAAGTCTCTGGGAGCATGTGTCAGAGTTATGACCA
Source organism: Brycinus macrolepidotus (assembly GCA_037974445.1). Classification (NCBI taxonomy): domain Eukaryota; kingdom Metazoa; phylum Chordata; class Actinopteri; order Characiformes; family Alestidae; genus Brycinus; species Brycinus macrolepidotus. The sequence goes on from JBBPCZ010000007.1 coordinate 9,361,555, forward strand.
TTTTGAGTCATTTGTCTGGGGTCCCCCTGCCACTACTGGTAAGGGCAAAAAAATAAAATCAAAACTAAACAAAAAACTGCAGTGATATTAAAGGAACTGCTGCTAGGGAGAAGAGGGTAGACTTAATAGTTGTTGAAGGAAAGATGGTGACTGTCAAGATCAAGTGTCTGGGTTTTGGTCTCAAGAGATCAAAGGTACATTTTAGGGGCTCATGGTGTGTGTGTGTGTGTGTGTGTGTGTGTCTGTGTACTGTTTTGATGAACAGTTTTACAACAAGCTGTCGGGAGGGCTTCTGGTTCTTTGCAGCTGTGCTGCAAGGAAGGCAGTGTTCTTTATTAAGAGCCATGGGATTAACTCGCTGTGAAACACAGTGAAAGATCCAGCCTTTTAGAATTAAGCTAAATGGCTTCAAAGAAAACCGATCCTGAACAATTTTGATTCATGGAAAAAAAGTTATGATCACTGATGGAGCTTCCTGTAGTTCTTTATATCCTAGAGTGGGTTGTGAAACAAGCAAAGAAGATGGAGACTAATTGCACTAATCAAAAAATATCAGTGGTTTACCTTCTTGCAGTGTTGTTGTTATGATGACTTTGCAACAGCTATTTTGTCTTGTTATTTACTGCATTGAAGAACCTTGATTGGAGTTGTCCTTGAAGCCTGTTTTCCAGGCTTTAGTTTCTTGGCATACAGTATTCGGCAGTGGCCTGGAGGGAGATATGTTCCTCTGTTCTTCTGCAGTGAACACAAACCGCCTGATACAGGAGTTAACCCTGGGGAAGAAGAACCCACAAACCATAAATCCTTCACATGACTGCAGCTCTGCTGACAGACAAGCGGGTGGCGTGCCAAAAACACTAGACAATGGCAAGATGGATACCTGATCCATGAGTCACTTGCCTAAAGTTATGTTGTGGTTGTGGGCTTCCAGTAGGATGCTGTTGCCACCTGGTGTTCAGGGGAGGAGTTGACACTGCCTGTACTTCAGTCACTAATGAATGGTTCAGTTGTAGTCACACCACATTTGATTATTCCCCATCTAAAGATCTTTGTTACCTGAGTGGATTTTTAGAAAAACTACACCCTTTTCCTGTTATTCTGTGGCACAAACAATGTAAAACCCAAATTCAGAGACCTTAATGTCTTCAAGGTTGCCATTTTCAAATTTTTTATTAATGTCATTCTCTTGCTTCTTTCAGAAAACAATTAAAAACGTACTTTTTCTCTCAGTGCTGTGCCTCTTCTCCAAACTCTTGAACCTGTTATCTATTTGTTCTTTTCTGCCACTGTAATCTGTGTTGCTGTATTTCGAAAGCAACCTTGAGTTTGAGAAAGCTGCTATGTAAATAAAAACTACTATTATTAATATTATTTTTAGGGTGCCTGGCAATGCAGTGCCATTCTGCCGGACAGTGCAGTTTTAGCTGTATGGTTTTGCAATTACAACGACATGGTTTCTAATCCAGTATAGAACTGTATTCTGATTGAGTGACTTTCCATTTCAAGGTTCAAAGTTACTTTGTCATCAGCAGCTGTGTACATGTACATAGTGAGATGAGACAACGTTTCTCCATGGACTGCGGTGCAACATATAGCAACATACAACAGTCAACAGAGTGCTGGTGACAACAGACAAACAATGAATAGACAACTAGTGCGGACTTTTTCCATTACATATCTGTAGGTGTGAATATAGGGGAAGTTCAGAGATGTTTTGACGATTCTGTGATGATTGTGTGCACCAGATTTTTTGTTGCCCGTTTCAGTACCAGTTTTAACATGATTTAGTCCACTTGGCATTGGAATCCACAATGCCACCTTAGGGGCCATTCCTTTGCTTATTAGCTCAAGTGAAGTTTGTTAAATGAGCTCTCGGATAGTTGAGGAATCGAGTGAACACAAGTGTTAACTTCAACTCTGGAACTTGCCCAGAAATTATTGCAGCCTGAAACAGCTTTATTAATTTAATTTGTTAGGTAGCTACTCAGTTAACAGTAGAATTAAAAATTATTCACAGTGGTTTTAACCAAAAGCTTATGCTTGACAAAGCGATTATTCACAGGCTTTATCTGTGTAGTGTTTAAACTTCTCAGAAAACATTTTGCATGGCAAAGTTTGCATGGATAGCTGATTAACACACTTATGCTAATGTAAGGAGTGCGAGTTCATTCCGAATGAAAAATATGCTCCTAAGCGTCCCCTCCTCCCATTTTCCTGCAAGTGACCACTTGGTTAACTCGAGTGGTGTGTAGACGTTGGTGAGGGCAAAAAATACTCCCACAACAAAGTATGGGGTCGCATATTTAACATATTGCACCAAACCACATTCTGTACCATGAAAAAATGCTAAAATACTCTCTTAATAACCTTGCATGTGAGGTAGGACTCTTCATTTGCTCTCTCCCCTCTCAGCCTAAGCAAATAAGCAATTGGTTTTTGTTTGAGCTTGCACAATGCAGCCTGTAGCTCTTTGAAAGGGGAGTGCTTGCAGAAGGCCTAATTTGAAAACCTGAGAACGTCATGTTCAGAGTGTTGGGACACGCCATAAGAGTGGAGAAGGAAAACAGTGCTTTATAATTATGCTGTCAGAGAGGCAGTGGTGATCAGCAGTGGGCCCTGATATATGTTCTTCCCACTCTTCAGGTAGACAGCTCAGGTCTATGGGTGCATGAGACTGAGAGTTAGGAACTTTCCCTTAGTTCTGTAGTTATTCCTGGGTGACTACCCTTTGAAGAGTTTGCTATTAACGTTTTTACCACATCATTTTTGCCCTTCAAGTGGGTAACAGAGTAACAGTAAGAAGTTGTGTTTATCATTCTGGGAGTTTTCACGTACGAAATTCACTTCTCTGATGTGGTTCCAGAACAAGTATGAGTTTCACAGTAGAAAAATTTAAATGTTAAGGGTCAGTGACAATGAATAGGTGTCATGTGATGCATAATGCTCCTCAAGCTGGTATAGAATGCACAAATATTTCTTCATATTTTTTTTTATTGTGCTTCACATATAATTGTAGAAGTTATGCAAAGACTTGGGCTCCTGAGTGCTGTAACTGTCTAGGCCCTATCTTGGGGAGATCCTGAGTTCAGTCCCTGGTGATGCCACAGCCATCCATAGACATTCATCCAAGATAGTACAATCGACTTTGCTCTCTCTGTGTGGGTAGGATGGCCCTCCCTGGCAATCAGTGCAATGCTTGACAGCACAGGCATCAGTGTTGTCCTCCAAACTGATGGCTTTATGGTGGCTGGCTTTATTTGACTCCGAGAAAGCACATACAAGCCTTCACCCTCCTAGTGTTGTCGCTGTGTGATTGGTACAGCAGCAAACAAGTAATACCATATAGGGATGCACACTGTAACTACATTTGATTTTTTTTAGTATCCGTAAAAGTTGGTGAACGCATATTCTGTTAACGATAGATAAAAACCAAACTGGCTTTGTAACCTGGTAAGATTTTAACCCCCTGCACTTGGTAGATATATTTGCCTCTAGTCAGCAAAATTGAAATTTGATTGCGATGCCCATGTTGCTCATTTTTCTGTTTTACTCAAAAGAAAACCAAAGTTCTGCAGGACACTTTTTATTTCTTTAAATGGAACATCACTGTTTACAAGAAGATGGCTATTAATAATAATTACTGATAGTAATAACTTTTTTTTTACTGGTCATCACTGCAATGAACCACATAAATGCAAGATATTGAAAAACAATGAGAATGAGAAGTAACAGTTAACCAAACAAGTGCTTTCTTTAAGCTATCTAGCTCAACAAAAGGGAGAAACTCCCGCTGGAAAGGCATTATCTCTCTTCAGGGAGGGGTATGGAGAGGTTGAATGTGACCTGGAGAGATGGATGCATCGTTTCACTTTTAGTTTTAGCTAATGTCATCTAGAGCAAGTCACCCAGTTGCAGCTGCATTATCTCTACCATCTCAGTCACACCCTTGGCAAATATGTTCATGGAAGTAGTAAAGGATAATGTCATATTCTTACCTAATACAGTCACATTTTACAGCCCTGTCAAAACTTAACAACCAATCACTTGTAGGCATATATGTTTTTGCCTTAACTTTCAGTGATCCAAATATCCGAATATCCAAATAGTGATATCAGCATTCAAAAACTGACAGCTGGAATAGTTAACAGATTACTCGGTTTGCTTTTTTTGTTTGTTTTTGGTAAAAGTCTCATTACCAAAGCAAGACCACATCTGCTGGTGAAAGCGTAATTAACTTTCCCTCTCACTTTCTATGTAGGAAAATATATTTAAGTACACAGTGTAAATGGTTTTGACTGCAGCAAGAAAATAATGTATAATAATGTAGTGTTTTTAAAAATAAAAAAATCAATGGAAACCATTCTGGTTTCTCAGTCTAGTGTTTCATGGCATAAAATCTGTGCATTCAGTGGGGTTTTACAAAACCACATATTGAAAAAAGCAATAAATATTAATTTGCATAAAACTACAGTACATAGTCTGCATATTTAACTGTTCTATTGTTGCAATCTGAACCCAAGCCTGTGCTTGGTGTTGCATACTCTTCTCCCATGCCTGTTTATCAGCCATTTTAGTTGTCCCTGCAAAGCCTAAATGAGAAGCACGGGGACTTGTTCCGCCTCTCTCTCCCCATACAGGCCTAATGAGTGAGCTGTGTCCAGTGTGTAGTAATGACACTGCCTCTGATGACTTCCTGCTCTTTATAGCTCCAGCACCTTGGGCTACTTGCCTGCACACAGTCCGGGGATTACAGTAATAGTTGTGTTCTTCTGGAAGACTGCAAAGTGAGAGTAGCATTTATATATGACTGTTCAACATTGACTATGTTTTTTGTTGGTGTACTCAGATTTGGTACCTCACCACAGTTGCCGTCGGTTTTGTTTGTGGACCATGATATGAGAGAGCAGCCTTGTTTAGTGTGTGTGCGCGTGTGTGTGTGTGCGTGCACATGTTTGGAAAGGCAGCCAGTCCAATGTGAGGCTGATTTTGTTTGACAGTTTTATGGCAGAGGGCTGAAGTTATGGATGTATTTTCTGTACACCCCCTCATCAGCCATCAGTTAACAACACATAAAATTCATATAATTACGTTTTGGTTTCCATTTTGAAGTATGTGTAAAATTTTCACCTATTTTCCTCTTCCTGTCAAGGCTGAGTTGTAGCCATGCTCCCTCAACCGAACATATTCACTAGGGTTTGGCGCGGCACACGTGGCAGCCAGGAAGAGCTATGTTTCAGTCATCCTACTGTAACTCTCCAAGAGTTCATGCATGTGCACACATTTTGGAGAGTTTCCCCTTGGCTTTGGTGCTGAAAAGCTTAACAGCGATATAAACAAGCAAGTCAAGCAGTGGGTTAGACCATGACCACCTGAACACTCCATTTATTGTCTTTGAATTAGCTTGCATGTGTGTGTGGCAGTGTACATAAACACTTGAACCACTTTATAGAATTAGGCTGTCAAATCCCGCTCCCTTTATTGACTGTGTAGCGGGGAGGAAGGGTTGATAAAACTGTTATAAGGTATTCCTCTGTATTGCAGATGTACTTCGCTGATGGTACCAAATGTCATACGCAAACTACAAGTTAGGTATAAAACCTTTTATATACACATTTCAATTAGTATATAAATCTTTCATAGGTTGGCTGGAGCACAGCTCGTGACTACTACACCTTCCTGTGGTCTCCTCTTCCAGACAACTATTCAGAGGGCACTGCAGTCAACAGATCAGTGGTCTTTCAAGGTAATTTGACATTCTTTAGAATACGTTTCTGTAGGTTCTTATGGAGTGGAATTCAGCACTGTGGTTTGAGCTCCTTTAGAAGCATGTTAAGAGGTTTTAATATCCAAATGACGGATGCAGTAAAATATGAAACACTGGGGCCCCCTATTAAAGTGCTTGAGTGTTGATGGGCAAGTTTTACTGCAGTGGTTTAGGTCATGTAGTGGAATTTTTGTAAAAAGCATGAGAGAGGTTCACTGATATGTGTTGCTATGCTTGGAAAGTAGCATATTTGGTAGTATGACATTATTTTACCCATGTGAATTAGAAAACACTGTTGAATGGAAGCTACTAAAATGTTTCATATTATTATTGTGTTTCTTTAATCCTGTTCCTGTTGTCTTACAGTACTACATAGTTTCAACACACTTGGCCCTGTTTATTAAGGACTTGAGTTAGATCAGGTGTGTTTAGGCAGGGAATAGATAAACCTTGTAGTGCTGTATATCTCCAGGAGAAACATTAAGAAATCCTGCGGGAGGGAGGGAGTCTTGGAATCTGTGATGGTCTATCAAAGGGTCTTTTACTTGATATAACCTACAGTGTTTTCTAATATATATATTTGCAGGTTACTACGTGCCCAATGATGATGGAGAGTTCTACCAGTTCTGCTATGTTACCCATAAAGGAGAGATCCGTGGGGCCAGTACCCCTTTCCAGTTCCGTGCTAACAGCCCTACTGAAGAAGAGCTGCTGACCGTGGAGGATGAGGGTGGATCAGATATCCTGGTTGTCACCACCAAGGCCAGCTACCTGGAGGTGAATAGTTATTTTGGCTATCTTTGAGTACATGGCCATGTTATTAGAAAGCAAAGCACCTGCTTAGCACTTCTGTTAGTGTCTCAGAGAGCATAATTTGACTGCAGAAGAAGTGTCCCTCTAATCCATGTTACGTCTGCTTAGACTAAATTGTTAGTTTCCAGTTTGATGCTCACAATTAGTCATATACAAAATTATCCTGTTCGCGATTATGTATCTTTGTTGTGTTGTTTCTCAGCAAAAGATGGAGGAGGTGCGTCTAGAGAAGGAGGAACTTCTGAAGAGTGTGGAACACCTACAGCAGGAGAGGGATGAGCTGCTGAAGGAGAAGGACAGACTGCAGAAAGAGTATGAGCAGGAGCGAGAAAATGGTGCCCAGCTCAGAAGAGAAGTTCAAGTAATAAATCAGTTCCCTCATGCTTTCCTCCCACAAAGATGCAAAATAAAGCAGAACTCGAATGATTGATCTTCATATTCTGTTTGTTGAATCATACTGCGCAAGTCTCGTCATGTTTTACTTAGAATTATGGACATAGTATTTAAACCCTTTGTGGAGGGGCTTTACACAACTTCGCATTATATTAGGTTTTGTCACATCAGATCAAGAAGTGTTTGGCTTGTGCATTTACACCACTTATTGTTCATGTTCCCTCTTGTAGAATTTATGTCCAAGTGTTGAGTGCAAATCTAGTGCAGTCTGTCAGCACCCCCTAGTGTGAAGCTTTACAGAATCTGCATGGTCTCCTCCACATCATAAAAAGCATAATTCATGAGCGACATGAATGCCATTAGTATCACTGCAGTTGGGTGGCTTTCTGAGTGGTTGAGTTTTTAGAAGGATATGCCTATGAGCACTGGGGGAAAACTGAGTTAAGATGAGAGTGCCCACCAGTTTGCGGCTGTTAATTTTATGACTGCACTTTTATATGTTGTTTTATGTGCTGCTAGAATAATTCTAAAAAATTTTGCTCATAAAGCATACTGTTGAAGGGAATTCAGCAAGAGTAACGTTTTGGTAGATGTGCCTGCTCTTAAACCAATACAATACAGCCTGTTCCCCAGGTTTGTATTGGTTTAAGGGAGTGATGTACAATTTTTGGCAACGGATTCAGCTCATTTCAATTCAACATTGTGTACTTGTATGTATCTAGAGACTGTTCATTGAAATTAAATTTAAAACTGCTTATTAATATTGAGTTCTGTACACCTCAGTTAAAATGTTGGTTTGTTTTTTTGATTCTCCTTCTTCTTCTTTTTTTTTTTTTTTTTACTGAATGGTGTGCTTTAAGTTTGTGTTTCACTGTGTGTTTTAGGAGTTGCAACTCTCCTCACAGAGTCTGCAGGAGGAACGAGAAGAGGTGAAGAGGACGATGGAGGACAATGCAGCACGTGTGCTGCAGCTGGAGGAGGACCTGATTGGGGTCACTCAGAAAGGCCTGCAAAAGGAGACTGAGCTGGATTGGTATGTTACCAAAAACCTAAAAACAGACAGAATAGAAACCTAAATGACTAATAATTACTTTTGAGTTGTATTTGATGGTGTAAGTATGCATGGTGAATTTGTAAATGTTCTGACGGACAGCCTCAAAGATCGGGTGAAGAAGCTTACTGTAGAGAAAGAGGCGCTGGAGTGTCAGCTGAAGAATGAGAAGGATGAGAAAGAACTCTATAAGGTAAAACCACTTTCCTTTATCTTAATATGTAAAGTTAAATTATGTTCTCAGACAAATCAGTGTCAAAGGTTAGCGGATTGGTAATTTGACATTATTTTCAGATGTTTGCAGGAAAAAGTGGCCCATTTCAACAGACCTTAATTAAGCGTGTGCTTGGTTTGTGCTATGTGCATTCCACCTCCCCTCTCTCTTCCTACCTGCTCTGTGTTACAAAGGCCAGGCTCTGTTCACTCAGGAAGCTCTCCTGTCTCTCCTGCTTTTTTGTGGTAGGCTCAGGAACTAGGCGTGACACTACGGAAACACAGGCTGCCCCACACTTCTTTGCTGTTGCCCCTGGCAGTGGGGGTTAACCTAGTGTGTCTTTTTTTCTCTTATTGCTTTTATAATTGAAGTTAGGCAGCACATTTCCCAGCAGAGTGGAAATGCAGCCTGGTGATAATTACTGAGTATTTTTGCTCAAATATCAGCACAGTGGAATCTTTAAGTCTTAGTGAAAACCCACTGGCTCTTTTTCAAAGAACTCTTTTGTGCATATGCATGTGTGCATTTGTCTGTGTATGTATCATTCAGATTCACTTGAAGAACCGGGAGCTGGAGAACACTAAGCTGAGTGCAGAGCTGCAAATGTTGAGATCTGTGGATGTGAATAAAGAGAACACCATTGCCCAGCTAAAGGAGGAGCTGGGTCGGGCCAAAGCTTGCTTGGCAGAGAAAGAAAAACAGCACCGTCAACTACTGGCCAACAGCTCCCCCTCGGTAATATATGCTGACAGTTAACATATTGTACAGTGTGTCAAGAACTCCACTATACACCAGTCAGCCACAACATTAAAACATGTGAGGTAAAAAACATTAATTATCTTGTGACAATGGTACCTGCCAATGGTACCTGGGATGTTTTAGACAGGAAGTGAAAAGTTAGTTTATGAAGTTGATGTGTTGGAAGCAGGAAATGGGCAAGCATAAGGATCTGAACTTTTAAAAGGGCCAAATTGTGATGGCTAGATGACTGGGTCAGAGCATCTTCAAAACACCCGGTCTTGTGGGATGTTTCCAGTATGCAGTGGTTTATACCTACCAAATGTGGTTCAAGGGGGGACTGGTGAACGGCAGCAGGGTAACTGGTGCGTGTGGGGAGTGATGTTTGGTCCGATGCCACAGAAGAGCTACTGTAGCACAAATTGCTGAAGAAGTTTTTGCTGGCTGTGATAGAAAGATGTCAGAACAGACAGTGCATCACAGCTTGCTGTGTATGGGGCTGTGTAGCTGCAGACTAGTCAGAGTGCCCATGCTGACTGCTGTCTTCTTTTACATCATGTGGACAGTCAGGTGTTTGCACATTGCTTAACCGGGAAAGAGATGGCACCAGATGTTCTATGGAAAGAAGGCAAGCTGATGAAAGCAGTATGATGCTCTGAGCAAAATTATGCTGGAAAACCTTGGGTCCTGGCATTCATATGGATGGTACACTCCACCTACCATTATTGCAGACCAAGTACACCCCTTCATGGCAGTGGTATTCCCTAATGGCATGGTGTACTATGTCTATAGTATTGTGTGCCTTGCTACACTGCAAGTTGAAATTGAAATTGTTCAGGAATGTTTAAGAAATGTAGAGTTCACGGTGTTGACTTGGCTTCCAAATTCCCAAGATCTCAATCCAGTTGAGTGTCTGTGTGATGTGCTGGACTGACTAGTCTGGTCTATGAAGGCTTCACACCATAAGTTGCAGAACTTAAAGGATCTGCTGCTAATGTCCTATTGCCAGATACCACAGAACGCCTTCAGAGGTCTTGTGAAGCCTGTGCCTCGACAGGTCAGCTGATTTTGTGGCACAAGCATGACCTACACAATAGCTGACTGGTGCATGTCCACTATATATCCACACCGTGATATGTAATTCAGCATACAGTGTGGATATGTGGACATAGCACTGGGCTGTGAAGCAGTGACAGTGAATTCTCTGAGAAGAACTATCAAAAACCTTTGGGATGAGTTGTTGTTCCAAGTTCCCTGATCCAGAACTTTTCATCATGCATCTGTGTCAGACCTTACTAATGCTGTTGACATTAAATTTAAAGATTTCCAAGAAAAGCAGAGATGATTGTGCCGTAAAGGGAGGATAAACTTCCTATTAATTCCCCTGGTTTCAGAAAAATGCTGGATTAGTAGATATCTATAAACTATTGGACATATAATGTAGTTTGGAGAATTTTTCTGTAATTTGTTGGTTTTTAAGTAGTCAGGAAGAAGCAAAGCATTAAAGAATATCTAGATGCCTATTTTTATTAGTTTGTTTGAGTAGTTCTTCTTTCTGTAGTTTGGAAGTGATAATGGAAGACTTGATATGCAAAATGAAATATGGACCATGCAACAGTATATTCAGAACAGACAGCAAATTCAGGAGACTGTGCTTTGGTGCATTTGTTTTTGACTTCCATAGCTGATGCCTGTTGATTTCTTTTTTTTTCCACTAAGATAAGATAAGATAATCCTTTATTAGTCCCACAAGTGGGAAATTTGCATCGTCACAGCAGAAAGTGGACAGTAC
>JBBPCZ010000007.1:9372419-9383721 GCA_037974445.1 Brycinus macrolepidotus
ATAATGCACCAGAAGAATTGCACATTATAACTTGCACATTTCACCCAGTAATAATAATAATAATAATAATAATAATATAGTATTACTATTAATATAAAGTAATATAATATTCCACCCCAAAGATTGCACATGTTGCTTCAGAAAATTTCACTCAAGAAATATTGCACATAAGAAACTACCATGGTGTTTCTTATGTTCTTATGTGGTGTTACAATGCACTAAATATAAAGCATAGATTATGTAAATATTTATAAATGTTGATTGTATTTGCATACATGTGTGACATATCTGTGTGTTTGTTGACACTCTTAGGGAGAGAGCAAAGCTCTGCGTGAGCAACTGAGACAGAAGGAGGAGCAGTTGCAGGCCACTCAGCAGCAGGCTGCCATGTTGTCCGCGGAGTTGCGGGAATCATCCAGTGCGCGGGACCGGAGCATGGCTGAACTATACCGGGCCCGGCTTGAGGCTGATTCACTTAGGCAAGGCCAGACCGAGGTACGGGCTGAGTGCAACCTCTTGGAAAAACAGCTGGAGGAGATGAGGAACTCTGCCAAGCAGGAGACTGTAAGTATCCTAAAGCAACTATTTTAATAATTATGAACACCATGTATCAGATACCAATACCAGCTTTTGGGACCCTTACAAAACAAGATGATGCACTGTTAATAGTACCCCAGTTACATTGGAACCTCATTCTGTCACATTCTCATTCTACATCTTAACAACCAGCTGAGGTGACAAGTTGAATTTGCATTAATGTAATGGAAAATGATGTTTTTATTTCAGCAATGTAAGGAGTCTGAGGGTTTGGCCATGGCTGACCTGCAGAGGGAGGTGGAAGACCTGAAGCTCAGACTCCATATGGCTGCAGAACATTATAAGGAAAAATACAAGGAGTGCCAGAAACTGCAGAAACAGGTGGTGAAGATCTCCGAGCAGCAAGGGGTGAGGCAACATATGTTTTTTTTGGTTTGAAAATTTATTTATTTATTTATTTATTTATTTTTAACACTATGCAGTCTAATCTCCCATCTGCAGCGTGTATATGATTGGGCTAGTGAAGGTCTTCAGGAGTATTGTCAGTATTGATTTGAATGTGTGAAGTTACTTACAGTTAAAGTCAGCAGGGTGGTACATTTCCAGAGCATTTAATCATACTCCAGTGCCATCAAATGATGCTCACATTATGGTATATAATACATCAGTTTACACTTACAGTGAATATCCAAGTGTAAATGAAAATTCTTCCTTTGCATGATTTCAGGTTAAAAGAAGCCCTGGGTCAGAAGCAGCAGCTGCTCCTCTCTGTGCCAGCCCAGAGGCATCTGTGCCAGGTAGGCAATATTTTAACCTAACTGAATACTCTGTGTGTGTCAGCGGAAGTGAAAAAACACAGTCTTATTTCAAGGTCCTTTACTAGTACTGAGTAGAGATTTGCAACATTTTTTGTCTTTGTGATTGACAGGAAGCCCAGGCTCATCAGACAACGTGCTGGATGCTATTATCCAGGGCAAGCTGAAGAGCGTTAGCAAGGATATGTCTGACAAGAGCGAAAAGTACAGAAAATGCAAACAGATGCTGAGTGTAAGTGATGTTTCAAGTTCAAGTTCAGTTTGTATTTTCAATATTAATTGCCTTTCCTAATTTTCTGTAATTCAATTTAGGTAACATTAGGTAATTTAACATTGTTAGATCAGAAGTAGTAACCTTGTATCCTCTTGATAATGGGCAGCTGCAAAAATGAATCTGAACAAATTTAATTAGGACTTGTAATGTCCAGCTAAATATCAATTTATCCCTGTGTTTATACTGACAAAAGAGTTGAATATGGTACAGATTATTTTTCTATTTAACAGTCTGATGAAATGTGATAATGTAGACTTATGCATGTTTCATGCTTTTGTGGTATGATGTTGCATTTTGTGACAGAAAGAACAGTCATGTTGAGTGAAATGACTTTTTGATGACTTACCCTGTTGGGAAAAATATGTAAAATGTAAATAAAAACAGAACACGATGATTTGCAAATCATTAAAACCCATGTTTAACTGAAAAGACATCATATGTTGAAACTGAAACATTGTTTTGTTGAATTGTGCTCATGTTGCTAGCAACACATTTCAGGAAAGGTGGGACATGGGCAACAAAAGACTGGAAGTTATGTAATGCAAAAAAAACCCCAACACATTTAGGAACATCTCATGGCTAATTTGGTTAATTGGCAACAGGTCAGGAACATGATTGGGTATAAAAAGAGCATCCCAGAGAGTCTTTTAGAAGTAAAGTTGGGGGACCAAAAGGGTTAAAGAGGAAAGGGACCATCTGGCCTGTTAATGGTGTACGGTTCAAAAGCCAGCATCCGTGATGATATGGGTAGCACATCTGTGAAGACACCATTAATGTTGAACGATATATATACAGGTTTTGGAGCAGCATATGCCCCCCAAACAATGACTTTTTTGGTGAAGGCCTTGCTTATTTCAGCATGACGGTGCCAAACCGCATTCTGCATGTATTATATCAGCATGGCTCTGTAGTTGATGGGTATGGGTGCTAAACTGTTTTGCTTGCAATCCAGACATTTCACTTACTGAAAACATTTGGTGAATCATAAAATGAAAAATAAGACAAAGGATATTAACCACTCCAAAGAAGCTGAAATTTTATATCAGGCAAGAATGGGACACTTCACTTTAAAACCTCCAGCGACTGGTCTCCTCAGTTCCCAAATGTTTACAGAGTATTGTTAAAAGAAGAGATGATTCAACAGTGGTAAACATCCCCTTGTTCTGGTGTCAAGTTAAAGATGAAACACATTTTTCAAATGACAATACATTTTCCTAGTTTCAACATTTAATATGTTGTCTTTTATATATAGGGTTTCTGCTACTATTTGCAAATCATCCCGTTCTGGTCTTATTTACATTTTACAAACCATTCCAACATTTTAGCAAATGGGGTTGTATTTCACTACACAAAATATTTGGTGAGCCTTGAGACATACACTACATGTGGGCCTATCAGGGAAAAAAATGGGAACCCCTGACCTAGTGAATCAAACTACAATCATCTTTAACTGATATCATTGATTCAAAAATACCATTGTTTTATTGTATGTACTGCAGTCCTCATAGCACCACAGTCAGTAGTGCAGTGTAAAGCTTCCATACTCTCTTCCAGGATGAGAAGGAGCGTAATAGCATGCTGATGGATGAGCTGGCCAAACTAGAGCTGAAATGGAAGGAGCAGGTGAAGATAAACGAGACCTTGAAACTGCAGCTGGCTGCCGAAGAGGATCGTTATAAGGTCCGTGCCTCTACTGTTCCCTTGTCTCATTTTTTTTGACCATGTGGGAAAATATTGAAATGACTTCTTGTTGTGATATACTCGGTTGGTGGCTTTTGTTGTCTTCTTATCATTCATTATTCAACATAGACTGTTCTGAAGAGCTTTCTTTAGCTTAAATGTTTTTATAGATGTATAGATTGATTGACGAATTCTGCAGAGTCATTCAGGCCTTTTACAATATAAACTTTACATAGTTTTTCACAATGTAAAATTTACATGCATCAGGCAGCTTCATGGTGTTATGCAACAGTATAGCATAACAGGGAATTCAAGGGACCATTGCCTACTTCAGTACACTGGTGTGACTTGGTGAGAATGTATTATTTCTTTGGAACGCAGGCAAACGTGCTCCAGTAATTCAGGGAAGACTTTCCTTTACCGTGTGTTTGTGCAAAACTGCCTTGTAGACAAAGACATCAGAGCATGTATTATCAGAGATATATATTTTTTGACAAGTTATGTTCTTTCGCACAAAGTGACTGTCATTCGTGCAGACCAAGAGAAAAGCCCTCCTCTGAGTTGGTTTGTTAATAAAATGCCGGGGCAGGTTAGCCTTGACTTCTGGCCTCTACTCTGCTTCTCTCTTTGCTGTTTATAGCTGCTTTGACTCAGAGCTCTTCGAATGATATCACTGCATTAGAACAACTGCAGAGACAGTGCAGGTTTATGAGCATGCCGAGCGGGAGACAGTCTTTTACTGCTGTTTACATGTGAGAAGGAGACAGCTGAACAAGGACAGAGAGAAATAGTCAAAGCAGGGCAAACTAATGTACCTACTGGTCCAGTCTAAATGACTGATCAATCTTAAGACTGAAAAAATTCCATTGGTGATTAAAAAACAAAATTTCAAATGGTAGACTCTTTTCTAAAAGTGTACTCCCATTCTCCTCTTCCCACAGAGCCAGGTAGCAGCCAAGGGCCGGGAGCTGAAGGAGCTGAAGGACAGTCTTGCTGTCTTATCCAAAGAAAAGCAAAAATTGGAAGGGGTGCGGGCTTTCATTTTTCTCCTTTATAGAGTTGTGCGAGTCTAAAAATGCCCATGGAATGCTTGGCTTTGCACCCCATCCCCCTTCCCAGGGCCTGGTTTGGGTTTAACGTATCTCTCTAATTGGGGCAACAGAGCCAGCAAGGCCTTATTTTCCATTCAATTACTCTGGACCACAGAGAAGGATGCACAGGGGCCTGGAAAAAAAGTTGCTGAGAGGTAGCTAGAACGCAGAGTCTGACGCTTCAACAAGCAAAATGACCCAATTTGAGGTTGCGACTGTAAATGAAATTGGCGCCTGCTGAAAACTTCAATAAAAGACAGAACTTTGCATCCCTTTGAACAGGCCGAGGAGTTTTTAATTAAGAGGCTAATTAAACTGTTTGTGTGTGAGGGTGGCTAGTACATCCACGCTGCTCTAGCTAAAATACTGTGGTGGGTGATGTATTGTCTGGCGCTAAAGATGGAGAGAAGAGGGAAACTGAAGGAAACCTGAACAGCTGTCAATAAAAAGTTCTCAGCCTTATCTTTAGCTTTTCTTCATCTGTTGTTATTGCCTGGGTATAGTGTGTATTATTTAATTGAATTAACATTTGAATGGATACATTGGTATTTTCTTCAGACTTGGGGTTACCTTTGAGACTTCACTGGCGGATGTTTAATTAATGTTTTTGGCAGTAGGAGTTGCAGAGAAGTGCTAGCCGGGAGGAGAAGGAGGATGAAGATAGTTTGGATGTGCAGCCAGTTTTTCTGCAGTACCCCCTTCCCTATCAGCAAGATGCCCCCTCTCCTCTCCTGGTGGCTCAGCGCCCTACTGATCTGATGTTTGGGAACCCTTACTCATCTGAAACCAGGGGTCAGTGTCCTGTTTACAAATTTTACGAACTGATAAATCTCTTAATGTTAAGAACTATCGATATCAAAACTGAAATGCCAGACAAGATAAAAAAAAAACAGATGCCCTGCATCACTGTCTGATGATCATGTATGTCAATTCAGACAGCGCAGATGGAGAGTTTTCTGATGAGCAGATGCCCAGATTGCCCCCTGCAGGTCCTCCATCCTGGGACAGTAATGTGGTATGCAGTCAGCCCGCACGCAACCTCAGCCGCCCCGATGGCTTGGAGGAGCCAGAGGAACAGCCCAGCACTGTGAGTTAATCCCCACTGTATTACTAGCAAGAACGCACAATATCCTCCTGTTTATTCATATATCTAACTTTTGGGTAATACAGGCTCTACATTTACTAAGACAACTAGTGGGATAGTTTTTCTATCAGTGCTTTTTCTAACACGGGTTAAATGCAGATCATTAATTTTTTCTGTAACTGCAACATGCTAAATCCAACATAACATGTTTACATGTAAATATTTTACATTAATTAACAGACTTCTAAAGCATGGTACAGTGGTGACTGTTATGTTACTAGTCCTGCCCAAGGACTCCTATTAGTATTCTTATTAGTGGAGTTCCTGCTTGGATGCAGAATTGAGCTGGGTCTCCCAAGTGTGGGTGTTATTCGCTGTGCTCCATGTCAGTGAGTTGAAAGAGATGGAAATGCCCAGCACTGGTGACTACACGTTATACATATATTGATGCATGCATGAGCTACAAAATAGGGTGCAAGCTGTAATTTCAATAATCTACAATTTTAAATCTCACTCGTAATTACATTACAGTTACAGTTCCTTATTTATTGGTGCAGGATATCAGCCACCAAAGCACTCCAACTAATAAGGGAATATGTTACATTCTTGGGTTGAGCTATAGCGTCTCATTGTAATAACTACATTATACATTCTACTTCTCAAGTCAAAATAAAGTTAAATATACCAGCAGGAAAGTTGCTGGAAATCTGACACATAGAGTCTGATACCAGTGATCTTAGGGATGTGTGTGGTGTGTTTAACTGTGGGCTGTGACAGGGCTATAGAGTTAATGAAGTTTTACGTGTACTCTTTCTACAGCAAGCCAATGACCAGCCCACAGTCAGTGACCCACCCACTCACTTCCTCAATGACGGACAAATGCCGTTCTGCTTCGACTCCAGGTACAAGACACACCCATTCGCTCAAGAAATCTTCTCTTAAGTTACCGTAACACATAGAAAGTGCTGTTATCTGTCATGCTGCCGAGCTCTGCAGGAGATTTGTTGGTAATCATACAGGCCACCCACATCGCCTAACATGCTGTTTTACTGCTTCACTCACCTAATGCTTTAGGATCATCAAAACAGCGCATTACACACACACACACACACACACACACACACACACACACCTTTTACGTTTGTTTTTTTTTCCTATTGTTTTTATCCAGTACCCTTTTCATGTCCTCATGTCTTCTTCCAGTGTGTTTTCCTCACAAATTGACTTTATTTTGTTTTTTTTTTTGTTACTACAGTCAGGAGCTGCAGAAACGCTGTCCACTGTGTGAGGTAATCTTCCCACCGCATTATGACCAGTCAAAGTTCGAGGAGCATGTGGAGAGCCACTGGAAGGTGTGCCCCATGTGTAGTGAGCAGTTCCCCCTTGACTGTGATCAGCAACTTTTTGAGAAACATGTGCTCACCCATTTTGACAGCAACGTGCTCAACTTTGACTAGACCCAGCAAGAGAGAGAAAAAAATTACTCACCTCTACTCCATTTAAACACATTTTCTTGCCTCTCATAACCGCTGCCGTTAACTCTTAGCTGAATGTGAGCATCCACTTCATTTAACTTGCTCTTCAATATCTCTTTGGTAAGGACATTTAAAGTTCACATTACTCGTAAGCAATGAGAGGAGGGGAGTAGACAGTCATTGAATTACAGGAGATTAGAGATGAAACAGGTTGATTGATTTTATGGTTACTATTTATTTGTTATAAGTTTTCTTCTCTGGAGAGTGTGATTCACTCACCGTCACTTCAACAAGCTCATCACAGCCAGTGAGCTTTAACACATTGAACCGCTAACAGTCACCAGGCTTTATGGAATGTCAGGTATTGCCTCTTTTTCTTCTGTGCAGTTCTAGCACAGTTCCGTACTGTCAGGGCAAATAACTAGTTTATACACAATGAAGTGATGAGCTGATTCTATATCATAAAATAATCTATTTTAGAATAAGCTTTTAAGATGATTGAAGAAGTACAATATGGGCTTTAACAGTTAATTGTTAATTGTTTGATAGGTTTTTTTGTTTAAAAATCAGCAAGTGACACAAAACCAATTATTAATTTAGTTGCATGCCTATCCTCTGTTACTGTGCACTGAAGTTAAGACCCAGTCTGGTTTTCTTGACACAAATTAAGCCTGGTCTTTGACTAAAAAGGTTTTTTGATCAAAGTTCACAGTTGATGCAAGTGATTTGGTCCAGGGTTCTGTTCAGGATTTTAGGTCTTAAAGCACTCCAAAGGTATAGATATTTTATACAATTGAGGTGTTCTTTGTAGGGGAGAGCGATATGCCAAAAATGACAGTACTTCAAGACATTTGTTTTACTGAGGGTTGGGAAGCAGACAGAACATAGTAGTACCTTTTTTTTTTTTTTTTAAATCCACAGTTAAAACCTATAATTGCATACAAGTCTTATGCTGCACTGCACTAAATTATGAAAAATGAAACATGCAGTTGGTCAGTGTTTTAACATCTGACAAGATCCACGATTTGCAAAGAGTAGCATATTGTTGCGGAATTTATTGCGATAATGATACATTGTTGCATTTTCCGCCCCTACTTCATCTTACTCAGGAGTGCATGAGATCACATTTGCTTTTAATGGCACCTCTTGTCATAGCATCATATTACTGAGTATAGCCACATGCCAGACTTAATCTGTCTCACTTAACCAACTTGTGTTTCATGGTTTAATAAATGATGTATGCTCCTCTAGATACATTATTTTCTGGTATGTATGTGTGTGTGTCTTCTATATCTGTTCTACACCAATAAATATTTTGTTTGGAACAGTATGTTGCCTTTATAGTGCTGCTGACAATATTTGACAGCCATGACTGGATACAGCAAACCATGAATTGCTACTTTTTCACAACTGTCTGTGTATAATAAACATGCACATTTTCTGACTTGTCCTCTGGAAACAAACACGCACAACTCTCTCCAAACACGGATCAGAGGCCATTTAATATTTCAATTGGAACCAGGTTTACATTTATAGAACAGCTTTTTTGTCAGTTTTTCTAGCTGTCTTGAAAGTTTCCAATTTTAAAACAACCTCTGTTGTCAGCTTTATTACATGTAGGAACATCTTTCTCCAGAAACATACGAAAATATAATTTAATGCACTTACACAGACATAATACATAAACTATGCACAACATGTCAAATACTTCCCTCCAGACTGGCAGTATAATACTGTCGCAATGTTCATCTAAACAAATAACACACTTCCATAATAACATTGACCATGCAGGGATGTCATGAGGGGTGATTGGCAGGTCCTTGATCTGGCTGTTTTCTGGGTTCTGTCTTTTTTCAGATAGGCTTAGAAAGACTGGGGGTCATATTTAATCAGGCTTCCCAGAGTTCAGTACTAATTTAGGGTCAGGCCATATATAATAGTATTCATAAAGCAAAAAGTGACTCAAGTTCAGCACCATTACTCCAAGACGTTTAGTAACTCTACATCTGGAGATATGGAGAGTCTATAGGCAGGAAGAAAAAAAAAAAAACAGCTCTAGGGTTGGGTGTCCCTGAGTTACCTCAGTCAATTGATGACTCCTACAAAAGCAGAACATTGTTGCAGGAGAAAGCATAGCATTGAGAGGGGCGAAAGTTTTTAATGTTGCTTACATTACTACTGGGATCTCTATTAACTCACTTGTCTATATGGGTATAAGTCTATCTGAAAGGCCACTCAAATGACACCAGACATCAGCCAGAATCAGAGGATAAACACAATCTGAATCAATTCATCATACCAACGCTTTGGCTGTAAGTGATGCTACGCAAGTATTCTGTACTGGATTGCTATGGTCTACCACAATTCAAGGCAACCAGTTTTGATAATAGCAACCAACATACACTCTGGAGGTGTAATAAAAAAAGGGAAAATAAAATCAGTTTCCTTGGTTTGAAAGAAAAAACAAACATGTACAGGTACTTGAACCTCCAGAGTGACGTTAGACCTTTACGTTAGAAATTTACTCATTGGGACTCTATAGCCTCTGACATATTGGCAATGGAAATCTAACTATGTTGGCAACTAGTCGCTACAAAGTGCTTTAGGTACTGTACCAGGCAATGGAATTCAGCTACGGAGTTCTAGAAAACTCCAGAGGTTCTAGAACACACCAGCCATAGCTGGCCTGGAACCTGTGTAACAGCTGACTCGAAAAATACCACTGAAATATGTGGGCAGGATAACGGTTCTGAAATGCTGGCAATTTGTCACCTGAGATTGTTAGTAGGTGCAGAAACAGGATCTGTTCAAGGATAACGAAAATGGGCCAGAACATTCCCAAAATGCATTTCCATACTCAGTCCCTTGATTGGTATAAGTTTTTTTTAACTGGAAATGCAAAAACTTGGGAATAAAGCATAGATTTTATATCCTATAATGAAAGTCTATATATATATATATATTTACAATCTATAACTAAAAATGTCACTTATATAAGTATTGGGTAGTTGAAACATTAACATTCAGGCTTTATTTGCTCTTCTTTGAGTATCTCGTAACTTCAGATAATCTTAGCCAAAAGCACCATTCATAGTGAGGCTTGATTTCTGATTGCCTGGATTTGACTCATCTCTGTCTGAAGCCTGAAGCTTCTACACACATCATGCACAGCCTCTGGTGTGACAGCAACTTGTGTGAAATTTTCCCACAGTGATGCCAAGCCCTGCCTTCTCCAAGCATTTCACAATTATTTTACAATAAGCACCTTATGTCAATAGTAATACAAGACAAAAAAAGAATGATAGTTGAATGTGCAAAAGTACAAAACTGTGAACTCTAATACAATACATCATCTCAGATAGGCAGAAAACAGATAATAATAGGATACAAATAATGAAAAAAATGCATGCAATTCAAAATGTAGTGTAATGAGAACACAGGAGCCTCCTTGAAGAGGTGTGGAATTAAAGGGGGGGGATTAAAAAAAGAGTTTCCTCTTCATGAAGAGATGGAATGACGGGGAAAAAGAGAGCCTCCTAATGGAGGTATGAAATGATGAGCAGATAGGAGTCTTCCTCACGGAAGAGTTAAATGAAAGGGTAAGGGATTCCTCATGGAGGGGTAGAAAGAGGGGGCACAGAGTCTTCCTTGTGGAAGAGTAAAATGGAGAGGAGGAATGAGAGCACAGAGAACTTCCTTGAATAAGAGGTCAGAATTATCAGATGCAGCAAGAGCTCCTGGTGATGGTGTGTAAATGTGCAATAGTGTGTGTGTGTGTGTGTGTGTGTGTGTGTGTGTGTGTGTGTGTGTGTGTGTGTGAGAAAGAATTTGTTGGCACAGAGACCCGCTCTACTGCTGCATCTTGCGGATGATGTCAGCGGAGACGGGCGGGTGGAAGTTGATGGTGTGGTGGCGGAGACCCTGCGAGCTCTTGTAGCTCTTCCCACAGCGGCACTTAAAGGGCTTACGCACGCGGATCTGGGTGCGATGGCCATTCTTGGCATGATACTTGATACCATTCACATTCTGCAAAACATAATTCAGTATTACAGTATCATCCAGAGTTATTCTTAATTATGCCATTATAGCAAGTTTACTAAGTTAGAACATTTACACACAGACTTATCTGTTCATATTTCTGAAGCATGCATTACACCAGCAATCCACACAATATTTTACAGTGAACCCAACCTTAACATTGGTCTCTGGCTGGCAAAGGACTTCATAACTTTAAAGGCTTTTAAAGACAATATAATGGAATATATCATGCTTTTCTAACATTGTGTTGTGTTTGTGGCTATGAGAAATTTTATTTAAAATGTTTAATTACACACACACACATATAG
>JBBPCZ010000007.1:9383821-9405051 GCA_037974445.1 Brycinus macrolepidotus
TAATATTTAACATACAGATTTTTTTATTTTATATTATATATAAAATTGTATACAAGTATCATCATTGTTAACAAATTTAAGGCTGGCTTAATCGTTTACAGCTAGCTTAACAATTTTATAATTAACTAGGCTAACTAAGTAACCATCTTCTAGCTACTGCTAAAGCTTCACTTTGAAAACAAAAGAGGCTGTAACTTTGGCATGGCAATGTTTTGATGTCCACAAATTGTACTTATTTAAAGTACTGACTATATTTAATCATTTTTTAAAAATACATATTTAAAATTAACAGTTTCATTTTGACAAGGCTCCACAGGCTTGATGAACTGGGCTAACCATTGCTGGATCTGACCTTTACATTGTTTGCACTGTTTGTACGTTGCGCTATCTGTGCTTATTTGTGCCATACTGGTATAAAGGTTATGACAGAGGTCAGACTTTAGAATAAATTTCCCACTACTGCACTAACCTTCATTACATTCAGAGTTAAGAATGTTTTGCCTCCTCTTGTGAAGTCACCTCTTCCGAAATACAAGGTTTTGTTCCAACAGTGACAATATGTTGTACTTGCGGGCCACTGTACTACACTTTACAGATGTATTCTCAACCAGTTGTGTACAGGGAATGCAATAGAGACCTTGGCTTACTGCCTTTCTTGATAAATTTGAGATCGAATCCTTCGTAGACGGTAAAGTTCTATTTTTTTGATAGACAGATTTACAGACCATCCATCATGTTATAATTCTCTTCAAAGATAATATTGTGAGATAAATATTATGGCTACACTAAGCTACTCCAACATGTACCAACATTTCTCAATGTACACGCTGGGCCAAGACCTCGTAAAGCATGTTAACTTGTCACTCACCTGGAGGCAAGAACAGGTACGGAGGGAAGCAGTCCGGCCCAAATTAAATCCACATCTAACAGCCTATCTGAACATGGAAAGTCTCGCTTGTGACTGTCACCAGCCACTTCCTGTGCCTCCTAATGAATACGGTTCACTCAAGCTGTACATAATTCATCGCGGCAGCGCGCGCCAGATGCCAGCGGAAAAACCCATAAAACCGCGCAGCCCTTTAAGTGGACTGCATGGCCGTATTTACATTTACTCTCATGCAAAAGCTTTCCCACTCAAAAATGCCTCACAGGAGTCTGTTCTCAGAGCTTTCATCAGCCTTGAGTCTACTCTATCAATAGCTTCAAAAAATCCCCTGCTGTGGCCCAGAGTCTGCAGGATTACTGTTTTCAGAATGTGCTCTGAAAAACAGATGACTTTGGTCTGTTTCTATTTTCTAAGTTACTGATAGTCATGCCCTTTTCCAATATGACTTACAGGCCTCAGACCTACATGCAAGAAACATGTCTGTCGTCGCTCTTTACCTTGTATCTCTTTTTGCAGCCAGGCACGGGACAGGCAAAGGGTTTCTCGTCACCTCCATTCATGCACATGGAACTGAGGATGGACTCAGAGCTAATGGCACTTTCGGTGGTCCAGGACTCGTCACTGTCTGACTCCTCATAATCCGCTTCTTCCTCATCATATTCACTACCTGCAGGGTGCACATAGCCAAAGAGCTACATTTCCCATGGGTCCCCAGCTCAGCAAAAGAATGGGTATTAAGATCTTTCTTGCAGACCTCCATTGCTTTGTCATTATCATAGCACACAATCCCCCAGGATAGACTGACATTGTACATTTATGGAAAAGAATTTGAGTGTACTGTGAAGGGTTACGGGTTAATGCGTGGTAATAGTATGATGCCAGCAACAAGGAGACTATTTGGGTTGCTCTCCAAACCCACACAAATAAAATGCCCTGAAAACTACTAACTGTGGTGGAAACAGAAGAACTGACGCACCAGTAAGGGCCATGGGAAAACAAAGCCATGGTTTCAGCAGTACACAAGGAGTAAATGCATAAATTTCAGTCAGTTCAACAGAGAATGGGCTCAAAATTTAATTGTTGGCTCTCATGGAGCAGGAGATTTAACTTTGTCAAAATAGGAGAAACAAAAATAAAAAGAAGCATAAGCATCGGGACAGGAATGTATTGTTGCAATAGCCAATCTGAATGTGAGGTATGTACCTGTAGGAGTACTGCTCCTGAATGAAGAAGAGGGTGTGATGGGTGGGGTCACGGGTGGAGTGAGGTTACCGCTGTTGTGTCGGGGTGGAGTGGACACGCTGTTTCGTGATAGACTGCCTGTCAGAGAGAGGGACAGCTTCGGTTGGACCTTTTTCTTCAGAGACTCATGCTCTCTCCTTGCTGCATCCGTCATAAACCTAGACAGGTAAAAAATAGAGAAGGATGAAGAAAATTCTGAAAAATTCTTATTTAAGGGAGAATTCCACAATATTTCAGTATTTCTGCACAATGTAATGGTTCAGTTGGTTACTAGATTTCTAGACTGCTGCTTGTACTGGGGCACACTCAGAATTCAGGTGGGCACAGATCAACCTATGCTGCTATGCATATGTCCATCCTCAGTACTGGGATTAATCAGAATCAGAAAACTTTACTGATCCCAGAGGAAACTGCTTATGTTACGACTGCACAGACACACAGAGACACGAACAATATAAAATGTAGTCTAAATAAATCCAATAAAAATTCCAAAATGAAATACACTATGCTATATACACAAGGCTGGGTATAAATACTATAGATAAGTAACTTTCAGTTAACTGAATTACTAATGACACAAATGGTGGTGAGGAATATGTTTTTGCACATAATAGAGCTCAATAGTATATAAGTAATATTGATATAAGTAGTGATATTTCACATGGTAAGACTACTGAAAATAATAGTAAGATAATGCACATAATGAAATTATTTAGCATCTAATAAGAAAGCCACACATGATATTGCACATGGTAAGACAAAATAATAAGATATCTTACATAATGATAATGACTATATCCCAAATATGAAATTGCATGACAAAGAAGCATCAGGTTATTGCACAGATTATTGTGTGGATGTGTGACAGAGGGAGGAGTTATAGAGTTGGTGATGGCGGTGGGAAGGAAGGATTTTCTGTGCTGTTAGTAGTCATACATCTTATCTTTGGAAAACGTTCAAAGGAAAGGCACTGGGGCACTGTGGAAAATGTAGTATCTGCATTAAATCTGCACAGTCATAACGTTTTTGTCGTGTAGTTTAGACCAACAACCAAGGTTAAAACAGGAAACTTATTTTTACGTATTGACTTTCTTCCCAGTAATTATAGAGGGGCACAGCAACACCTGTGACTCAGATGTAAACACAGTCATTCAGAGTGTTTTGACATAAAATGTTCTGTTCTACAGAACTGCACAGCAGAACTGCTGGGAACCAGACATCCAAAGGGTTTAATGCCTCTATAAGCTACTGAGATACAATGTTGAGACGTTTTGAGGACGTTTTGGCCTAAAACAAATCTTGTAATATGTATTAATGAAAAAACTTTTTTTTCCTGATTTGCCACCAGTTTACTATATAAAAAAAGACGCATAAGATAAATTGTCGTTTTGGATAGTAAATAAAATTGCTATTAATACATTATAAATATAACAACACCTAGGCACTAATCACCACCATTATATATGAATCCAAGTCAACAAGTTTCTCTACAATGAACCATTTCACATCAAACCACTATGACTTTTAGTTTTAGTTTTAGTTTTAATGACTTTTAGTTTTAAAAAAAAAATCAGTGGAATTAATGATGGTGCATTCAATACGTTACAAATCAATCACAACTCAAAGTGGTCTTACACATGTTGAATGGCACCGTTCAAGCAGTTTTGTTACATTGTAAATGTGTTAATAAATGTATGTCATAAAAATAAAAGGTTTACACAGACATTTTAAAATGTAGTGGGGAATTAACAGATCACAGTTTGAAACCACATCAAGTGGAGACAGAAGCGATTCCTCTTCATTACATAAGCTGCCGGTCCTACAGCATTCAAGACCCCACTCACATCAGAGGCCATGCTAACTCTCCCAGCCCAGAGGATTAATGCAGAAACCACTCTACACACAGAATGTCATAACACAAGACTGTGTAGTCTCTGCAGTCTGAGGCACATGTGTATCCTCCGGTGCTGGGGTGCAGTCACTAACAGAGCCATAAAGTGACTGGAGTCATTCAGGACCATCTAAAACAGTACCATGCATTTCAGTATGGGAGTTTATATAACTATAAACAGAAAAAGCAAGTTTGGCAATTTTCACTTTAACTGCATTCATTCTTCATTAAAAAATAATAATGAGTGCATATATGAGTCTGCGTATAGTGTATACATATTATAGAGATACACACACACACACACACACACACACACACACACACACACACAGTATCAGCATGTGTTACTATCCAATCAGTGGCTGATCTAAGAACAATGGCTGGGCATGTTATATTTTTTATTTGGCATGTTATATGGTACTCTGTGGCGCAGCACTGCATCCCTTAGCCTCACTGGACAGAATTTACAAGTTTGTCAATTCCCCCTGCTACCCTAGGTAACGATGTACAGGCTAATTAAAACACACACTATATAGTCAAATGTATGTAGACACTTCACTATCACACCTATGTGAGCTTATTTTACATTCCAACTAAACCACAGGAATTAGTAGCATTAACATTACCCTTGACTGGAACTAAGGGGCCAAGCCCAAAGCCTGAAAAACAACCTCAGCCCTTTATCCCTCATCCACCTAACCTAACTTTTGGCACTATGCATTCCACTGGGTAACATTCTACTGGAATCTGCCAAACTCGGATTCAACCATCACACTGCCAGACAGTGAAGTGTAATTCAGTACTTCAGAGAACGCAGTTGCACTACTCTGTAGTCCAGTGGCGACATTCTTTACACAACTCCAGCCGGCATTGCCCATAGTGATGTTTGGCTTGTGTACAGCTGCTCAGCCATGGAAATCCATTTCATGAAGCTCCTCACACTCAGTTCTTGTGCTGATGTTTCTTCCAGAGGCGGTTTGGAACTCTATAATAAGTGAGGCAACAGGGGATACCCACTCGGCGGCCCTGCTCTGTGACTTTGGGTGGTCGACAGCTTCACGGCTGAGCTGTTGTTGCTCCTAGACACTTCCTTTTCACAATACTAGCACCTACAGTTGGCAGAAATTTCTTTTGCCAAGTTTGAAGGCATTGAGTTCTTCAGAATGACCCATTCTATATTTTGTCTGTGGAGACTGCATGAGTATGTGCTCGATTTTATACACCTGTCTACAATGAATGTGGCTTAAACATTTGAACCCAATAATTAGACAGAGTGTCCCCATAAATTTGCACAGAGTGTATGTGAGATTTGGCTTCCTAGCAGTAACATTAACTATCTGGTTTTCTTCTGAATTATTCAGGTAGTGGTTAAAATCCACCACCCACTAGAAAGGTGTTTTCATTGTCTTTAAAACATAAAATCTCACTCGAGAGACTACTGCAGCAGAGCTGTGGGAGGGAAGCAGGTGACATAAGTATCAATGACAAGACATTTACTTGGTCTGAGTGTCCCCTTAAAAGTCAGGATGCTCTAAATGTCTTTATAAAGCACATATGTAGATGTTGTGTGACGATGTCCATCACCTGTTGATATAACTGAGGGCGACATATGTGGGCTGCTGCAGCTCCTGTTTCTCCAGCACACGAGGGTCTGTGTCTGAGAAAGACAGAGAGAACGAGAGTGAGAGAGACTGTTAGTCACCGATTGGTGTAAAACGTCCAAAGAGGCCTTAATTCTGGGCAATGTTGAGTAGAATTAAATAGTAGAGTAATATTAGAATATTAACAGAATATTGAATATGAGAATTAACAAATAAAACAAGATGTGATGCAAAACTTCGCATGAATGTGTGGAGCAGCAATGTAAGGATTTTCTTGAAGGCACTTTCAGTGAGTACTAGGTATGTAAGAATACACCAGTTTTAAACAGTGCATAGATTCCAAGGCTGGCTTTTACAGTCAAACTTTCAAGCAACTCTTTAAAACATGTTTGAAATGAAAATAAACAAACAAACAAACAAACCCAAAACTATAAGAGTTGCAACCATCCCAACTGTAGGTGGGATATAACTTTCAAAAACTTTAAAAAAAACAACAGAAGATGGTCTGTTGGAATGATATCTTTGCTGGTAACTAGTTAGCCTAATTAGCTGGGTATAAGATAACATATGTGTATTATTGGCTATGTGTTATCCTGCTTAATTAGTCTGCTATATTGTGATCTATGTAGCTAGGACATATAACATATAAATGATACAGTGATGCAAACAGACTAAAAAACATCACAAATGAACTTATGTAGTGGGAACAATACAACATGGCCTGTGTAATACGCTAGCAACTGATGTTAACTAGAATAATCAAATGTGTTGCAAAGCATTTAAAATGCTTTGTGTATGTGTCAAGTCACATGGAAATTATGTTTAATGGCAGTTTGAGGCAAAGCGTAAAGTTAAGTGTGTACGATCCCCAAAGTGAATGTAAAGCTAATCTATTACTCATTACACTGTCTCACCCAGCGATTCTCTAAAACTAAAGCGAATTCCCGCTACTCACCAACCCTCAATCACTCCCAGATGGCAATTACCTTCATTAATAAAGTTCTTGTCATTAAATGTAAATTAACAGCAGAATTAGTCAGAGGTCCTAACTAAATATGTGGAAAGTGGTGTTACATGGTTGGTCTTTCCAGGCATTTTGGTTTCATTTCGCCTTAATTGCGAAAAAAACAGTTACTCATTTGGGTCCATGTTAGACCACATTACACACACTCACTCCGCTTTCTGCAGTTTGTTCCAGACATCTGGTCTGCTACAATCTAGTGCTGCTCTTCATGAGCAATCTCTGAGCTTCTTGAGCCAACTGCTGTTCCCGTTCAGATATCCAACCCCACTGATTTGGTGTGAGTAAGAGATACCTATGATTGCTATCCTGGAATCAGTCCCACCTCCTCACATCTCACACACAGCAGCACTAACCCAGGATCAGAGTTGTGGAGGAAGACTGTGGCTTTTAACTGAAATGTGCTGGAGCTGGATGGAGTGGGCTGTACCAGGCTGTGTGTGTCTACTGCCCCCTAGTGTTTACAAAAATGAAACATTCACCAAAGGGTCTGGGGAACATCAGACAAAGCAGGACTTTTCAGTTGGTCAGTAACTTCTTTCCAAAGTCAAAACTGTTCGACCTACTCTCCTGTTGAAGAGGACTGACTTCAGGCGTAAAAATAATATTGAGGTGTTCTTTTTAACCTGATCTCTACTGGCTGTGCTTTTTGTATATACCACAGACAGTATTTTTCCTGTACTAAGAAAAATGCCCATGGCTTCTATTATAAGTCAGTTTCAAGTTAAATGTTTACTGTTCTTTTACAGAGTACAGGGAAATCTGTTGACATTATAGTCTATGGTAATCGACTGTATATTAGGATTAACTAGGATGTTACAAAGTTAGCAAACTAATTAAGAAATCTTGCTTACTAATTAAGAAACACTCGCTTAATCTAAAACCTAAATGCTGTCAGGCCCCACGGGAGCCCCAAACCAGTGAAATGTGCACTGTACAGTCTTTTTGGAGGGGTATTTTATTACAGGAGCGTCGAGTGACGCTCCTACGGCAGGTCCCAATGCCTCACGTCCTCTTTCTGTTCAGCTTTGCCCACATTCTCTCTGCCCTGCCAGGGTAATCGCTTTCAGATGCCCACCTCTCCGGGCATTCTCTAACACCATTAGCACAAACGCTGCACAAAAGGGACTTCATCTAATGAGGCTTTGCCTCCACCTTGACACACACACACACACACACACACACACACACACACACACACACACACACACACACACACACACACACACACACAAACCCCACGATGCATCTCAATGCCTCTCTTTATGCTGCTGCTGTGAATAAACATTTCTTTCTGCTCTGTTTAAACTAAACCATATTTGTCTCAGTTCTCCAGAAACCACACAACACCCCTGGAGAGAGCGAGAGTGAGTTTGTGTGTTTGGGTGTGTGTGTGTGTGAGGGAGTGTGTGTGAATCCGCAGCACAATTCCGGCTAGCGTGGCATCACACACTCTCCGGCACCTCATAATTAAGCAGGCATGCAGACGCCACCACCTGGTAATCACCCTGGCAACGGCTGCCAAATAGTGCTCTTCACACAGCGCCTGCAGGCAGGACAGTCACTCATACCACCAGAGGTGCGGTCTGGCCCAGGTAGCGCAGCTGTAAAAATGCAAAATGTGGTTCCATGATGCATGCAATCTGTATGAGATTAGTAGAGATTCATTCTGAAACTTTGGAATGTTAGAATTAATTATAATAATATTCAAAATAAGATGTGGCAATATGACACGTATCATCATAACTTACATCACAGTATGCCTTTTTGAGCCTATTGTGATTGTCAGTACTAAACAAACACTGACCAACTGCATATTTCATTGAAAAGAGCAAAATTAGTCATGTTTAAATCGATTTAGATTTAATGCATGACATTTTATGTGGAACTGTTTGTGCTTAGTCTCCTCCAACTAATCAAACCTCAAGAAAAGAGAAATACTGTACATTAAGAAAATTTCTTAGTACTGTGATGAAAGATTTTTGATATATTATCCACCCATATGTTCAATAATGCACTTGCTGTTTTGGCCAAAATAAATATTCCACTATTTTGTAATTGAAAAAATCTCCTGAAAATATCTATAATCACTGCTGTACTGTTTTTATTGTCTATACTCAACTAACAGATTAGTTCTATGTAGTTCTAAAAACAAACCCAAACTGTATCAAAATAAATAAACTGAATCAAGGTGAAATTTGAGATTATGTACTGAAATGTCTCCTAAAGAATCATAACTGAGTCAAATTGTCATTAAACCTACAGATTTACATTTCCAGCAGGAAGCATTGTGTTGTTTTGAGTCACTCCAACATTAAGTGCTTTTAAATCAGTATACACTCCTACCAAAGTGTTTCATTAGAGAGATCGAACACTCTCCATTACCACACACACACACACACACACACACACACACACACACACACACACACACACACACACACACACACACACACACATTAAGATCAGCATTATTCTTCTGCTTAAGAACAGAGGGTGGTACGTGTGTGTCTGGATGTATGAGAGACCCCAGACACAGAGGGGAAATCCCTGGCTCTCTTGCCTTCTAACAAGCAGAAACAATTTGAGCTGCAAAAAAAAAAAAAAAAAAAGCTATGTGCTCATATACAGACATACACATGCACACACTCTTTTGCTCAACAGCAACGCAATTAGCTGTGGATCAATCCCCCCAACACTGCGTAAATCACAGACTAGCGTCCAGAGGCCCTGCAGTGCTCCCCAAGGCCAGCCGCCAATCAGGGGCCTGTAGCCAGACCCAGCACAGGAGAGAGGTGGTCCAATGCACAGACAGGTGGTCCACTATGGTGGTCTCTTCTTTATTCCTTTATTCTCTCACACTCACACACACACACACACATTTTGCTCTTTAAAAAGCTGTTTGAACCAAAATCAGCTTGCTTCTAGAGGTTTGCAAATTTCCCACTTGTGGGACTAATAAAGGATTACCTTATCTTATCTTTGCACTGGTGCTACAAGTCTAATGTACTTTAAATGTAATAGAAGCAGATTACCTTTAAGTTAGCATCATGCAAACTGCATTGATAGAACTACTAAATTCCAATAGAGCTAGAATCTTTTTAATCTCAACAGACTAGCCTCGTTTCACACACTGCATGCCAAATGGTTAACTATAAAAATAAATGAAAGCACAGACAAAATTCAGGATTCATTACGGCTCCTATTGTTTTTAGCTATGCAGCACAACTGTAACAGGGTAAGTACGTGATCGTTTAGGCAGGCAGTTAGTACCACGCTAACCAGATGCCCTTAAGCTTCCATTATTTGTTAGCTACATCAGCCCCATAGCTCCACTGGTGAAAATCAGCTATTGATAGGAAGGAGGGCATAAGTGACAGTGACAGATGCAGAAAACACCAGAATCCAAAACAATATATTTGTTGGTTTTGCTGGTAACCAGCTATGATGGTTTTTCTAGCAGGGAGAACATCAGAAACACCAAAGAGGGAATAAAAGAACAACCAGCCCAGACTGGTTGTAAGCAATTATACTTTCAAATTGGTATTCCACACTTTGGAATGACAGCAATATCATAAAGAGAAGGCTATCATAGTATAAACAGCTAAGCTGTGTGTGATGCTTTCACTGGGCCAGGTGAGGGCCTTGTCTTGAGCATAGCCATGCTGACCATTTTGGCTCTTTATTATGGCCTTATAATTTCCATTTCATTAATTAGGCCATATGGCCCTCCCAGTCAGACTCACATGCCACTTGACTTGGGTGAAATACAGACATTAGAACAGAACTAGCAATGCTTATTTCCTAGATTTGGTGGTATGTGGTATGTGCTCATGTCTGGGTCAAAGTGAAATTCTCAATGTATTTTTGTAAACATGCACTAAATTCAGATCCCAAGTCCAGTGTGAATCCAAACATTGGTATAACAGTGTGACACTAATGTGCAGAAGAGGAGGGTGAGCAAAGTCTAGCTGTGGCCTTCTGGTATTTAATCACGCTGTGCATTAATCACTGAATTTCCAGGTGTTCAATTAAATGAAAGTTTTTCTACAAACTGAAATAGCAGTTGGAGATGGATATATTGCTATAATAAAAGACTTACGAAATCCTCTTTCACATTTTATTAGGAAACAACCAGCAAGAGCTCCCCCTTTAGGAAGTTTGCAGACATAAGACTACCATCAAGTCCCAACCATCAAGAGATGGACCCCTTGCAGACTTGAGAGCCCAAACAACCTTTAGTGTTGGTTTAAAGAACAATTAACACTGTTCTAATATGTTTCTACAGAAATATGCAAGCAAATGATTCTTTGGCCTAGCAAGAACTGTAAATCATTAAATTGCTCATGAACTCTCCTGGTATGAATTAAATGACCAAGTTGACTCTTAGTCAATCACCATTGCACTTCTTGAAAATAATTATAGAATGTAACGCTCAAAGAGTATTGACATGTATAGTGTATTTACAATGATAATTCTGTGTAATGATACTACTCTGGAACCAAACATTTATCAACACCAGACTGGCACAATTACACTGGTTGCTGGTTATGGCAAAAAACCCAATCATATTGTCCAATGTAATTTTATATAATACACATATGTATGTATATACAGTTTTAGTAGGACATAACACATGTAATCAGTAGTATCCAGCAGCAGATCGTTCTGATTAAATTAAATGCAGTATGTAGTTTTCTTAGTGATGCAGAGAATGTGCATTTCATAAAACAGGACTATCAGGACCTAAATCAGAGGAAACCGCCCACTTCGACCAGAGGAGGTGATTCGAAGACTTCCTCTCATTAGCTGATGCTTACTGAGAACCAGGGCTGTGCTGAGCTTGCTTCTAGACCCCTCACCCCTGCCTGAGTAAACTGGAGCTAGAGGAACCAGACCGGGGGGCGGGGAGGGGGGCACTTGGTAGTAGTAATTAGCTCCACCAGGTGCAACTCTGGGAGCACCAGTAACTGCTCCTCAAATTTATTATTTCCGTTGAGATTTCAGGGGATGCATTCCAGGTGCCCTAAATGAGCCCCCGGTGTACAGAGGCAAAAAAAAAAAAAAAGACTCATTGTTCCTGAAACCTGAAGATACAGTTTGGATAAAGCGAGACATCATTGTCCTTAACAGCATGAGAGAATCTCAGTCCAGTGGAACTGGATTTAGATATGAGATCAGATATTAAGACATCAATCAAGCCAAGTCACGGTTTTTCGCTAGGGTTGTGAATTTTTGCTTTGAAGCATAATACCATTTCAAATATTCTTTAAGTAGAAACTCAGGAGATATTTTACTTTAATCACAGGGCAATGTTTTTAATTCTTTAATTTATTGTATTGTACAATTATGTTAATTTATTTTGCTTTTCGTGTACTTTTGAATGGAACAACAAGAAAACTAAAATGTAATGAAAAAAAATTAAGTTATTTTTACAGCAAGTAGCATAAATACTGTCAATTTAGCAAATGCCAATTTGCTAGCACTGTTTAAACATGTCAGTGATTTGACTGCAGTCTTAAGAACGGTTTTGGTCAAATTGTGTTTGATTAGTTTGTGGGCAAGTGAGTGACCACACCTCAAATTCTACGACAAACACTGCGTATCAGAGCATATGATAAAGAAAAAACAAGAAAAGAAACCAAAATTGTCCCCACAAAAACAAACTCAACAAAATTTATTTTAGGGTTCTATTTTTTTGTGGCAAAGGTATGGTGCCACACTTTCTGCCAGATCCTACCGCCTACGTCATCAAGCTGAAAACATGTAAAACATTTAGAACATTTAGAAAAAAATTTAGCCATATTTGTCCAGTGCAGGGTGTCAGATAGCAGTCCTGGAGGACCAAAGCATGACACAGTCAAGTGTTTTAACATCTCTTACCTCGTCTACACTGTATTTTTACACCCCTGGACCTTATGTGTAAAAAAAAAAAAAAAAAAAAGCTGGACAGTGGAACCTCACCTCGATTTTGTTTCCACCACTTTCTGAAATCTGTTAAAAATATTTTAGGTAACATTTTGCACCAGAAAGCTCTCCAGCTGCTCTGGCGACTATGCAGTATATTCAGCGCATCATTCAATAAGAACAGTTCTGTTGCGTGTCCTGGGAAAATACACACAACAGCTAAACACTACATTTTTGTTCTGATCAGAGAAAAGTGCAGTGGTTGTGATAACCGATTAAACAAATGTAAATATTCAGTATCAAGATGAGTTCTTATTTTATTTCTGGAAATAAGATGATCAACTTTTTTAAACTTTTAAACACATCGAGTTTTCAACTATTAGCTATCTACATTATGTCCTCATCCCTTTTTTAAAACAAAGTTTCACTCCTTTTTTAGCTTTCAACAGTCATTTTGAGACTAGTCTTTGTCATTTAAAATGACTGGTTTGCGATGCCTACATATTTAACTCCACTCAGTCCCATACCTCTCATCAGGACTGAAAACGTTAGGCACAGTCCACTTAGACTTGGTACTCTTATCCAAAACCATTTTATGGTCCATTAAAGCCTTCATCGTGAATTACTGCAACACTTCCAACATCAGTGGCACTAAAACATACTGAACTGACTTACACTTTCTTAGTGAAGTTACAGTTAGCCCTGAGTCTGAGAGCTCCTTTGGCAGTTCGTGGCTGGGGCCTTAACCGTTCCAGTAATTTTAACATCTCCACATTGAATTAACACTTTAATCCGAAATGACTTTGGGGCCAAACACTGAGGGCAAGCTGTCAAAAAATGGTCAACTTTAAGAGCAGCTGGGTGATGTACACTGAGTCACCTTTGGTTTTCAACCATGTTTCACCCCAACTATGGCGGATGAATATGATTCACACGCCCAGAGCAACTCTAAACGTGAGAATGTTTATGCACCTACAACTTTATGGTTATTCCCTTTTGGTTCATTCAACTACCATTCCAAAGTCTTGTAGTGGGAAACACAAAAATAAAATTCTTTCCTAAAAAATGTAGTATTAAATTATGCGTCAATAAACCTTACAGCCTAAAAATTTAATGAGCTTGTTTGTTGTTTGCAATGAGGCCTATCAGCATTACTGCCATGGCAGCATCTGAAGGCCAAAGCTGCTCTGAAAGTGAGGCAGCATCACCTACTGGTCCTGCATCACCACAGCACCTGAGCTGAAAGGGGCTCACTGTTAGAATGTGGGCCTTATTTTTGCCTGGTACTAATTAAAGCAGAGAATGTGTTTTAGCAGCAGGTCCCCAGATGAGGAGAGAGGAAGAGAGGCCAGAATCTGCCATCGCTCTCTGTAATTAGGCTTCCCTGGTGCTATGTAGGGCGTGCCAGATTTCGCACTTCACCAGGAGCGAGGCGGGAGGAAGGAGTGGTTCCAAGAGAATTTTTTTTCCTCCACTCCAGAGCCCACTAATTACCTCGTTACTGACCAATAAGACCGATCGCTCCTTCAGCTGACACCTCTGACCCATACGAGCCACTTCATCTATGGGACAGAGCACCACTAATAAGGAACAAGGAAGAACCCAGAGAGGGCGACGGGAAGAGAAGTATAAAGCCCCAAGCAGCTTCTGTCACATTTAACATATGCAAATCTTGCACATTATGCTTATTCAGAGTCACATCAAGCGTGTACAGACAGAAAATATGTAGACAATGCAATCAGAGGATAAAAAACAGCAGTAAACAGAAGCCCAACTGATTTGAAATAATGTAAAAGTTAATGGATGAGACAGCTGACAACACAGCATCAGTAGATTATTCTGTTCTTTCGAATATGTCACAGATGTGTCCTTGTTGGAGACTGTCTTTTATTCTGCTATATTTTTTTTTTTAAAGGCAGTGGAGATCAGAGGTTATTTCAACAGTGATTACATGTAGCAGCTAATACTTTTTCTCCAAAACAGCACAGCAAATAAGCACTGAAATGACAAAAAACATGACGGCAAGTCAGTTCATTTTCAGTAAAGAAACAGTTTAAACCCTTGAAGTCGCCGGAAGATTCAGGCTTCCATTCCTCACTTCTGTAACTCTAGAACAAAACGCAGTGTTCATTGTTTTCCATGTAATTAATAAAAGCCTTAGGATGCCCCCCTTCTGGGAACTGCCATAGTGCAAGAAAACAGCTTCATCATTTCTGGGTGGTTGTATTCAAGTTCACTCTACAAAATTCCAAACAGCTGTCTGCTAAATAAAGGTACCAAAGACATTTCCAGTTCCACTGTGTGCATAAGTAAAAGCAGCTGAACCCCAAACCTAGGCAAGTATCCCCCTCTGTTGGTCAAAAATGGGTCAGTGCATGCAAACCTCTGACCTCATGATTTTATTTTATTATGAATCTGCAAGAAATGGTCCAATGCATCACAAAATTTCTCCTCAACTAGGACAGGAAGAATGTAGTGATGTATTCATAGAATGGAATTTAGGCAATTAAAAACAATTCATCAAGCTTTTAGCAGGATTTTGATTGAAAATAGGCTTTTAACCAAAGTATGCACGCATACTTCTCTGAATATCATCATAACTGATTATGATCAATTACAATATTCCAAAATCAGTGTAGCTGACCTACCAGCTTCAGCTGCATTCTAGGACATTAGCCAATATACAAGTTATTATTTGTTAATAACTGATATGTTTTCACTTCCAAGATTCATGTTCTGAAGACAGTGACTTCATAGACAACATTAACATTAGTATTATCAGTCATAATCCTGATGCACAGTAGGGTAAGATAACAGTTCTGCTAAAATACATACAGCAGCAGTACATCACTCATCGCTGTGAGGGTACTGCAGGCTTTCAGGTTCAAAGAACAGCAGCAGATGGTCAGCATCTCTTTCAAAGACTGCATCAACACATGACTCATAGCTTTGCAATCTGTTGCTGAGACCAGGAGTGCTGAAGCCCACAAAAAGTCCACGTTCAGATTATCTACAGCAAGCAAATAGACAGCAAAAGCATCTTCTAGACGGTGCTCAGAGGGTACTTTACAAAGACATACATTTTCAGTGATCACAAGCCTTCTGATCACCCTGTTTCAATTTCATATTTCAGATTTATGATTCACGACTGTCAGGATTGTCATACACTGTTCAAATGAATAAACAACCACAACCAGTATTCAACAGATAAGGCCTTTTTTTCATTGTATTTACCATTACATTTAGTTGTTAATAACTGAAAATTATGCAGGCTTACAGCTCAGGAAAAAAATAAAAGACCACTGCAAAATTTTTCAGTTTCTCAGGTTTTCTATTTTATAGGTGCAAGTATTGAACAGAACAGCTTTGCCTTAGTTTTTAAGAACTGCTGTCAATATTTCTCCTAATTTCCAAATAAAAGTATTGTTCTTTAAAGCATAATTTTAAAGGAAATGACAATCCATCAAAATATTACAGAACTTGAATAAATCAAAGAAAACAAATTCCTTGTTCACACTTAAACAAAATGGCAATAATTACCTTTGAGGTACTTCTAGTAGTGGTTTGCCATCCAACTGGTCACATTGCAAGAGGAGAGTGTTGATTACAGCAGTGTTTTTATACTTTTCCTCATTAAATAAGATTTGATTCAGGTGATCACTAATCAGTACCTCATAAAGCAGAGTGAGGTGTGATAGTGTAGGAATTTAACAGACACTGGTCGTCTGTTATTCAATGGTCGTCATATTCATAGAGATGCTTATTTAAAAATAAATTACAGTGGTCTCTTATTTTTTTCCAGAGCTGTATAATCATGAAATGTTAGTTTTAGTATGAATAATACTGTTTAATTATTTAATTACTTTTATTCTCTTTTTTTCATTATAGACCCCTACACCACTATACAAAGAACAGAAACCGAAAACTGGAAATGTATTTTTTCCACCTGATATTGGTCCAGTTTTGTGGTTTTCAATGCCTGCTCACCATTGGTACCAACTGGATTTACTGGTACTCAAGTTCTCCTCTGTCTTTGGTGAACCTTGCAGCTAAATCAATGAATATTTAACAAACCCTTTACACTGCCAGGAGTCACCAAGCACTATAACCAAAAAGTACAGGTGATATGTTAAAGTGTCAATTACATTTTTTAAAATGATTACTATGACTGTCATTGTCACTGTCAAGCAAAGCTTCTTATGAAGCTAATACTAATGCTACTAGAATTTCACTAGCCTCCACCTATTTTCACATGCATTTAAGAACAATTACAGAAAATAAGCTGTGTATGATTCTCAACCACACTCTGTGTAATTTTAGACTTTTGTGCAAGTGTGTGAATGCAAAAAGAACTCTATTATTTCCTGTCTGCACAGCTAGTGTTAGGCAACAGTAAGCAAAATGTAGCTGATGCATCAATTCACACTCGTTTAATAACTCTATATGAGTATAAGTGTATTTAAATGTTCCTGTGAGTGCAGAATGGTGTGGCAATTTGTTTCATATCAGCCAACAAGGTTAAGCTAACAAGCATGACAGCTAATTAGACAAATTGGAGGGGTGATGGTTACAGCTGTCTCAAGCAGGTAGGACATGGACTAAAACTAGCACCAAGATTCCACTGGTTTACCTTTGGGTCCCAGTTTTTGTTTTTGCAGTGAGCAACACCCATCATAACCATAAGTAGTTTTCGACTGACTTACTAGTTTAATGACTTACTAGACTGTAAAGTGTAAAGTGGCCCCTTATAGTCATGCACGAACACACCACAGCACAGCACACAGTGTGAACAATGTGAAATTCTTTCTCTCCATTTAACCCATTCACCAAGTGCAGTGCCCAGGGAACAGTGTGTGGAGATGGTACCTCAGTGGTGCCACTAACAGTCCTGGGACTCGAACCCATGACCTTCTGATCGCAGAGGCAACTCCCTAACCACCAGGCCACCAGCTGCCCCAATAAAGATCATCCTTTGACGAGGATGATCTTCATCAGGTGATCAGTCTTCAACTGATACATCTGATACAAGCTCCAATAATATACTCACCTCTGCCCTATAAAGGGGCATTAGCACCAGTTATTTTTAAGACTAAGGCTAACATACAAATAATGAAACAAAGCAAAAAACTGATTGATTAAATCAGGTCATTGGTCTTACAAAAACAGAGAAACCTGAGCTAGAGAACGAATGTTTTTTGCTCGTATTTTTACGCTCCTAAAAGAAAATCGTAAACTAAAGCAAGGCTTTTTTAAATGAGTGTGAATTTAAAAATTCTAGAATCGTGATTCCAGAGTCGTATCATGTTGACTACAAAAGCTAGCTAAAATAGTCCTCATGAACATTATGACTGCAGTAGATACAGCGTATCAGACTCAAATTATCAAGCAAATCCATGAAGAACATAGGAGAACATAAATTTGTGTCACACGTGAACACACCACAGCACAGCACACAGTGTGAACAACGTGAAATTCTTTCTCTGCATTTAACCCATTCACCAAGTGAAGCAGTGGGCTGCACCAACGAGGGGCGCCCACAGAGCAGTGTATGGGGACGGTACCTTGTTCAAGGCTACCTCAGTGATGCCATTAGCAGTCCTGGGGTTTGAACCCATGATCTTCTGATCGCTGGGGCACCTCCCTAAACACTAGACCACCAGCTGCCCCAAGTGGTTTTGATTTAAAAGAAGATGGACACAGCGGGATTTTTTGTTTGCTTGTTTACTTTTATTTATTGCACTGCAGTAGTAGTAGACAAAGTTATTATTAGTAGTAATGTGATGATAAGATTATATGTATTGACCAAAAGTGGCTGATATTAAAACTGAATCATCCACAACATCTGCAGATGGACTAAAACGGTAATTTGCCACTCTGTACATAATGCAGTGTTATATTTTGTACTGTATACACTAGTATGACACAGATGCCACACAGCTAATGGCAGTCCAGCAAAACTAAACTTGCAGAGTCTTGTTTGAGCTCTGCTGTTCCATGACATCACAGCCATGGGATGCTGTCAGGAAACTTGTGGAGGAAGAAGATAGTGAAGCCTACACTCTTATCTTGCTAAATTGACAACATGTTGCATGTAAATACATGTTTACTTTATATGCATGAAATAATGTATCTATAAAAATTAGTTATTACCCAGTTCAGTCCTTTTTTTGGCATTTTCTTTTTAAAATGTATTATGTATGACATGTATGACATTATTCTGCATTCTACATTTTTCCCCATATGTAAAGTATGGAAAAAATGTTGGGTTTCTTTCACAACCCAATTTGTAAAATAAGCAGCCTCTCAGTCAACCCCACAAAACAGTGCATTACTATACCGTAACCAAGTGCTGCAGAGAATTCCAGTCTGTGTTTAGAGAGTGCCTGACCAAGAGTAAACGCTTCAAGCTAAGATGGATGACGAGGAGCAGAAGCCCTCCAGCTGCCTGCCCTTCACTAGTCCCATTCTTACTGGCTCAGGCATGTGTCAATCAGCCAAAAAAAGAGGTGGGCTTCTCTCTGCAGGTGGGTTTCTCATTTCAAGTCCCTTCACATTCAGTCACCAGTCAAACTCTCCTGGAGGCCGACAGCCTAGGAGTCACATTACCAAAGCAGAGATTAATGAATCAGAGCATACAGTTCACATATCAAATCCACACAGGATTTGGAGGGGTCTACCCCAATGGCACAGCTGCAAAATGTTATTTGTCACCACAGTATTAGCTTTTGCAATGCTGATATTGTACACGACTGCAACACACAAAAAAGGCCTGTAACAAATCACTCCTTTTGTCTTTAAGGAAACAATCCATTCACATCATCCAACAAACTCTGTCAAAATTGTGGTAGCCTATCTCTATCCATAGCATATTGAGTGCATATCATGTGAATTCAGTGTATTGTAAGGCATTTCTTGCAGTTTATAGCACCATAATCGCTCAACCCTATTAAAGGGGAATGTTTTCATAACCATTTTGTAGAATAACTTTCTGTGAAGTAGCTTTTGGAGGTATTGAAGTCTGATTCTTAAGTTTCTTTAGAATGGAGCATCTTTACCATTTAAATATGCAGACATTCTTTAAAAGACTCTTAGAAGTCCCCTTTAAGGAAGAAAACTATACTAAACTTTAATATGAGGCTATTGTGAACTTGTGGTTTGCATAGTAAACTATAATGATATTTGGATTTTATTTTGAATATTAATAATATTTGAATGTTTATTTGAATGCTGCATATTAATCTCATCCAACTGTTAATAAACATTTGGTTAAAGTATAGTTTATACTTTCATACACACACACACACACACACACACACAAACACGCATGCATAAAATAACGCCTCACTAGATAATGCCAGTATAAGAAGTGCCAAGACCTCTAGCTGTAGTTTAATGACTTTGGGCATCTGCTGTTTTGGATAAGACAGATGATGCTTGCAGGATGACCCCAGTGTGACCCCTTTCACAGCGTGAAACAGCATCATTCAGCCTTAACGTGGCTCCAGGGAGAGACTCCGGCCTTATCAAACCTAGTAAATTTTAAACTGCCAACAAGAGCTCCAGCTGCTTAACCACCTGCACTGCAATCAAACAATGCAAGTGGAGAACTGGAAAAGGACAGAGATTCAGCAACAGAAAGGGCTAGTTTCTCTCAAGACCCAACCGCAAGCAATCTAGACAATGTAGGAAGTATGATACATGCAGTGACGAATGACAACATGAAGAATGAAGTTTGCTTGCTTTTACATCACACTTTGACAAGACAGCCTGAAACAACACATGTCCCAGATAAGGTGTGATTTATTATTGAGAATAACTATGAGCCACACTCACACTAGATGTAAGAATGTGGACGGCAAGGTTTGTCTTGTTAAACCTCAAAAGCCTACAGGGGTGAGTGTGGCACCAACATAAAAATATGGCCTATATAAAAGCAGGGTGGAAAAAAAATCAATATAGTCCAGTGTAATATTTTGAGTGAAAATAATGGCCCACATTTTGATAAACATTTTTCATAGATTTGGATATTTTATAATTATTCATTTTAAAATACATAATAAGCCAATTGGTGGACTAATGCAGAGAAGACTTTTTTTAATGGTGATTTATCTACTTCACCTTTCACTTTGCTTCAATAAAACAACACTGATGTGGGATGAACAAAGTGTTTTTCATTCGATAAAAGATAGTTTTCTTTTTGGTGCCCGTACAACATCAGAACACATCCCAATGCTCACAAATCTTATTTAAAAATTGCAGTGTAACAACTGCAAAAGTATAGTGATATCACATTGGAGGGCCTCTAGTGACTCCCACCCATAATAAAAACTGACCTAACATGACTAAGTTGTTATTGACAGTAATGCATCAAGTCACCACGTCTGAATTACATATCCCCCATCAGCTTGTCTCCATACCAACACTTTGATGTGCATAATTACTTACAGCACAAGAAGTTCTATGTGAAGTGAGC
Source organism: Brycinus macrolepidotus (assembly GCA_037974445.1). Classification (NCBI taxonomy): domain Eukaryota; kingdom Metazoa; phylum Chordata; class Actinopteri; order Characiformes; family Alestidae; genus Brycinus; species Brycinus macrolepidotus. The sequence goes on from JBBPCZ010000007.1 coordinate 9,404,843, forward strand.
ACCATCAGTCTTAACTTCATACTTACTTTACTGATCATCTACACTAAATGGACAAAAGTATTGGGACACACCTGTTTTTCAGGGTTTAGGCTAGGCCCTTACTTCCAGTGAAGGACAATCTTAATGCTTCAGCAGACCAAGACATTTTGTACAACGCCATGCTTCCAACTTTGTGGACACAGTTTGGGGAAGAACCTTTTCTATTCCAG
>JBBPCZ010000007.1:9407026-9417502 GCA_037974445.1 Brycinus macrolepidotus
CAAGCTCCATAAAGACATGGCTGGATGAGATCGGTGTGGAAGAACTTGACTGGCCTGCACAGAGCCCTGACCTCAACCCCATCCAACACCTTTGGGATGAACTGGATGGGGTCCAACATCAGTGCCTCACCACAAAAATGCTGTACAGAATGAATGGGCACAAATTTTCTCACAGAAACACTCCAAAATCCTCCCAAGAAGAGTGGAAGCTGTTATAGCTACAAAGAGTGGCCCGACTCCGTGTTAAAGTCTATGTATTTGAATGCAATGTCATTACAGTTCTCGTTGTTGCAATGATCAGGCGTCCCAATACTTTTGTCCCAGCAGTGTGCATGCAAAAACCCGTTCGCTTCCAGCTCTGAACTCCACCTCTATATTAGCTAACGGAGCTACAGCCTAGCCGGTTAGCTACTTCCTAAACTTTTCTAGAACGCTAAAATTGCGCCTCAGCGTCAAATTGCGCACGTGTTCCTGGATTAAGTCAGAATATTACTCACTGGTGAGGGTGGTGTGAGCGCCAGGAGAAACAAGAGCGTGTCTGCTGCCGCTGCTACATTGTGCAAACCCAGGCCTAATGTAGCGCTAATGTAGCACAGGGCGCAAGCCTCTGCATCAAAACAGCGGCAGATCCGGTGTGCACGGCTGGAAACAGGGACATTACTCTACCATGCAATGAAAATGGAGAAGAAAGAAGATGATTAGGTATGAAAAAGGGAGTATTGGTGTAGTGGACACCACACCCAGCCACGGAGCGGCTGCAGCCGGGGCGCGCAGCAGGAGGAGGCGCACCCGGACGCGCAGTCTCCAGCCCGAGCAGGGCGGCCATGGCTGAGTGTCGGAACACCTACCGATGTGACTGTCCTCGATATGCACGATGAGCTCGGACAGGCTCTCGAAGTGCAGCCCGCAGCCTCCGAACCGGCAGGTGTTGGAGAAGAAGGAGGCGGCCGCGATGCCTGTCATGGTCTTCGCTACATTGAACAGGGGCGAACGGAAAGGAGCTGGAGCTGGCACGTACACACACACACACACTCACTCAGTCACACACACACTCACACCGGCAAGCCAGCCAGACAGACAGCGGCGGCAGCAGCTGGAGCAGCAGGGGGATAGCCAGACCAGCGGACCGGGCCGGACCGGGGGAGGGTCCCTGAGCAAGGCCCGCTGACGTCACGCCTACCTGACCAGACGATGATGATGGTGATGATGATGATGATGAATGAGGGGTTCAGTCGCATCGAGTGGTCTCACTGCAAGAATTTGTGCTTTTGTGCGTTTTTTTACACAGTGCAGAAAACCAAGCAGTTTAAACTGTTAGTGGTAAAAACTATTTGACTTGTTAGAAATAGGACTGACATGTCAAAACTGAACTTTTACTTATTGTATTATATAAAAAAAGAGAAGTTTTCAGAAATAATGGCCTCTCATTTTCATGGGAGGGACAGTGTTTTTCCTAGAATGAATTAAATTACTAGTAAGAAATGTAAAGACGTGTATTATTATGTAATTTAATTTGTGAATATTGAATCATCTCGTGCTAATCTGTTATAGATCATGACGTGAGAGAGTGAATAAGTGTTACTGTGTGATGTAAACAGGAACAGGAGTGTGAGGAGAGTGTGAATGAGTGAAAATGAGCGTGAGTGAAGAATTGAAAAAAAAGTGAGGGAGTGTGTGAGTGAGTGAAAAAGAGAGTGAGTGAGGGAGTGTGTAAGTGAGTGAAAAAGAGTGAGTGAGGGAGTGTGTGAGTGAGTGAAAAAGAGTGAGGGAGGGAGGGGTGGAGTGAGGGAGTGAGTGAAAAAGAGTAAGTGTGTGAGTGAGTAAAAAGAGAGTGAGTGACGGAGTGAGTTAAAAAGAGTGTCAGTGAGTAAAAAGAGTGAGTGAGGGAGTGAGTTAAAAAGAGCAAGTGAAGGAGTGAGTGAAAAAAGAGAGTGTCAGTGAATAAAAAGAGAGTGAAGGAAGGAGAGAGTAAAAAAGAGTGAGGGAGTAAAAAGAGAGTGAGGGGGTGGAGTGTGTGAGAGTAAAAAAGAGGGTGAGTGAGTGCAGAGGAGTGAGCGAGTGAGTGAAAAAACGAGTGAGTGAATGAGGGAGTGTGTGAGTGAGTGAAAAAGAGAGTGAGTGAGGGAGTATGTGAGTGAGTGAAAAAGAGAGTGAGTGAGGGAGTATGTGAGTGAGTGAAAAAGAGTGAGTGAGGGAGTGTGTGAGTGAGTGAAAAAGAGTGAGGGAGGGAGGGGTGGAGTGAGGGAGTGAGTGAAAAAGAGTAAGTGTGTGAGTGAGTAAAAAGAGAGTGAGTGACGGAGTGAGTTAAAAAGAGTGTCAGTGAGTAAAAAGAGTGAGTGAGGGAGTGAGTTAAAAAGAGCAAGTGAAGGAGTGAGTGAAAAAAGAGAGTGTCAGTGAATAAAAAGAGAGTGAAGGAAGGAGAGAGTAAAAAAGAGTGAGGGAGTAAAAAGAGAGTGAGGGGGTGGAGTGTGTGAGAGTAAAAAAGAGGGTGAGTGAGTGCAGAGGAGTGAGTGAGTGAAAAAGCGAGTGAGTGAGGGAGTGAGTGAAAAAGTGAGGGAGTGAGTGAAAGAGTGAGTGAGTGAAAAAGAGGGAGTGAGTGAGTGAGTGAGTGAAAAAGAGTGAGGAAAGGAGGGAGTGAGCGAGAGAAAAAGAGAGTGAGGGAGGGAGTGAGTGAGTGCAGTGATGCTTTTGTGCAGTAAACCAGTAACCTGGAGGAGAGAGTGAGTGAATGTTTGTATTTGTTGGGATTTTATAATCATAGAACATAGAATGAGCATTACATACTGCTAGTGATCCAGTTAACACACATTCAACATTTTTTCTCTAAATCTATAGAACTATTTATACACTATTTATCAACTGAGTGAGCAACTAAGGTGGGCTTAAGTGGGTGGGTGCTGTATGTCAGGCCTGAGGTTAGTGTCGGAGTAGGTCTTGGCTGTAGATGATGTTAAGAGTTAGTTTTTTGTTTAGAGACTGGTTTAGTTCTATTTTTGGATTTGATTTAGTTTCGATATATTCTGAAGATTAGCCAACTTAGTTTATACTGAAATAATAGCATCAAAAGAAAATAATTGAGTGACTGTTGCATAAGATCTAAGGAAGTACTGTGTATGAACAGTACCGTACTAAAGTATTATAAATGTCTTAGTCTTGATAAACTGTAGTATTATGATGGCCTGTTAGCGTAAACATTAGAGTTAGAATCCTCTAGACAGCACAGTAGTTATTATACAGTACTTGGTTTGGCTGATCAGTACTTCACTTGGATATTCATCATTTGCAATCAAGTGTGCTGGTTGTGGAATTTGAAAATTCCAGGCTGTGACTGTGGTGCATTGCAATCAGACTCTGTTCTGTTTACCATCTCATAAGGTATAATTAGCTTTTCTGAAAACAAGGCATTATTCTTACATCTGATTGTGTCAGTGTTTATTTGTATTTATTCTGTTGACACACATACTATCCAGATAAATAGTTTTAAATTATTTTCTCTGAGGCCTATGCAATGAATGAGTTACAGATGGTCATTGCTGTCACTGCATTCTCTCAAGTTTCTGTTCGTTTGTTATTTAAGTCTGTCTTATTCTATTCCTGTCTTTAACTATATGCCTCACACTGAGTAGGCTGCACCTTAAATTTCGTTGTTCCTTGAAAAGTGACAATGACTATAAAGATTTCTTATCTAAAATGTAGTGTAGTTCTGTACTTTAGCCACATGGTGGTAGTGTGTGATATAAAAACTAAATTAGCAGCTTTCACAGTCATTAATTCAGTTAAATGCCTCAACTCAGTTTTTAAAACTCAGCAAAGTGCAGTAAGACTACCATAAACAGACTATCAGACTAGATATCTTTAGACTCGATAACTACAGACTCTAGTCTAGGTCTAGATACGAAAGTCTATCACTCATGTAACAGTGAGTCACAGGACAGATATCAGACACTGATGTTTCATCTGACACCTACATTTACTCATATCCACACACTGAAAAGCACCTCCACAGTTTATGTAACTTCATAGGTAAATCTATTTTCAGTTATTTTCAGTGATTAAACCTGATCCAGTTCAACACAAATAAATCAAAAGTCTGAAGATTTCCAAGATTGAAAATGCTTGGACCCTGTGTTGTACACTCGCTGCAACTTTGCAGTTCCAAAGACAGAGTCAGAAAAATAATATGTTAAAAATAAGACACAGCTGAGTTATCAGAGGCCCGTCTGCATCGTAGTGACACTCTCTGGACATTTTATCCAGTACATCTGCCATATAGTGCACAGGATGTCATTTCCAAGCCTTTATTAGTAGTTAAAGTTTTGAAACATTTACGATGAGAAGTATTCAGCTTTCTGCAGGATTGTGATTCAGATTCTGCCCATTCCTCTAGACAAACTGTCTTCAGTTCCCATAGGTTACGAGGGTTCCTCTGATGGACTTGCAAGTTCACTGGGATTCAAGTCAGCAGATTGGCAAAGTCATGCAAGCACCTTCACCTTATTAAGTCGACAGTTTTGAGTTATTATGGCTGTATGTTTGGGGTCGTTGTCTTGTTCTCGATAAAGCTCTCTGTCCATGTTTCGATGTAAATGTAATACCCCATTACTGTTTTCAGAACAACAGCCCCAAATAAATTATGCTCCCACCTTCATACTTCACTGGGAACATATGCACAACCTTTTTTCAAAAATAACAGGCTGAATCACTGCCAACAAGTTCCATTTTTTTATCTGGCTAGAGTACGCTATTCCAAAACAATTCTGAAATTGTCTAAGTGCTTGTGTGCCAATTTTAGATGCACATATCCATGCTTCGTTTTCAGCAGAGGAGTTTTATGAGGGTTTAGGAGAAGAGATGATTATGGTGCAGTTTATTGCGTGTTGCTCTCTACTGTTGTTGTTCCTGCTACTTTCAGGTTGTCTTTCAACTCCTTGAGTGATTGCTGGCGTTTGTATTTGTAGTGCACTGCAGTTTTTGTTATTGACTGTAGCCCATCTGTTGCTACACAACTTGTCAGTTCCATTTTACCTTGCTCCTCAATAGAAAGGGACCTCCACAGGACCACCACTAACCAGATATTACTTGGGGGACCATTCTCAGAACAGCAGTGATACTGATATTAGAAATGCAGCACTGCCTAGATTTTTAAGCATCCCATTGTCACTTCTGGATTGAGAACTGACAAGCAACCAACAGTGGTCTGATAAAATGGGAGAAAAAATGAGTCTGCAGTATGAACCAAAAAGGTAGATGTGTCTAATAAAGTCACCCTTAAGTGTACATAGTGTATAAAAACACTTGATACAGAGATAACATTATATTACATACTAACATGCCACTACCTTGTCGGTGTCATTGAGCTGATTGAGCACAGGGTGCCTGAGATATTGTACAACACTTACTGTATTAAATGTCTTTTTGTAAGTACATAAAAATGTACTTTAAGTGCATAAAATGAACAATGAGTAAAGACACACTCAAGTGAAAGGTTCTTTGACGAACCAAAAGTGCTTCTTCTATGTCATCTGACTAACTTGTAAGAGACAGAAGGTAAAAGTACATAGTGGAAGATGGAGACTACCTACTACACTCTTAAAAAACAGAAGTGCCAAAAGGGACTCTTTGAAGAGATGCCATAGAAGAACCACTTTTGGTTCCTCAAAGAACCTTACACTTGAGTGTTTTTGAGTACTTTAAATAATTGTCTATTGTAAGCTACCAAAGACCCATTGCTTATTTGGCAACCTAATTTTTAAAAGCGTACAACTTGTTTAGATGGATTTTATCTGACAGAGCAGTCCCAGTCTCAGATGCCACTTGTGGGTTCAGTTCTCAGAAAGTCTCTTTTCTTGTTCATATCCATATAGTTTACTACAACCCCCACCCTCCTAACTCATACACACTCCTCCTCTGTTTTTCCATTATTTCCTGTTCACGTTTGTTGGCACAACTCGTTGGTGCTGGTGTTGTGCCCGGGTGGTGTGTAATGGGGACCTTGCTGGGTTGGGCCTAATTCAGGGACCACAGAGGGCCCCAGTTCAGCTCAATGCAATACAGCCAGCCTCCCCCCAACCCACCCGCTTTTTCCAGCAGTGCTGCAGCACGCTGTGGGACATGCCTATGAAAGCATTACCTCACTAGCTCACTCGTGGCTTTGAGATGCTCCAGAGCGCCAGGGCAGCCTCCTCCAGCCCCATCTCTCTTAGTGTTACTGATGCCTCATCTGGCCGCCTCAAATCACAAAGAACTGTTCCTTCACTTAATATATGCTTGAGAAATTAAGATGAGGTAATGAGTGCTGTTTATTAGTGTGTGTGTGTGTGTGATTGGGTCAGTTTGGTGAATGGTTTTACAAGGATGGCATTTAGCATTTCTCATCGTAAAGTTTATTGTTTAATTCAGGGTCAGTGATATTAATAAGGCTCTCAATAGAGCTCACATTACAGTACTGTTGAAATACTACAGGGCACTGCAATTACGCAGCAGCTTTATGAAAAAAGCATGTAGCTGCAAATGTCTAGTGCTCTGCTGTTTCACACAGGTAGTTTAACTTTTCCAGAAGAAAAGGACCATGCAAATGTAAATGATCTGCTCATTTCATTTCCCATTAAAAAAATATGCAAGATAATGAAACTGCCAAGCCTGGTTGACATAAAGTTATATGCTCTATGGCATGTCCATAAGTATCCAGGCTCCCCTCAGATTTGTAAATTTAACTACTAGAAGTTGCATCCATTGTTGCCACAGGTGTTTAATTGTGCACTGTTTGCACGATCTGAAAAGCACTGTCAGGGTCATCATATCCAGTGCTGCTTCTGGGCTAAAGGGGATTAAAGCCCCCCAGCATCAGACTGTGGAACAGTGATTGGAACTGCATTCCCTGGAGTGATGGAGTGCTATCCAGTACCTTTGGGCTGATTTGGGGTTGTGTTTGTGGCCCAGAACCAATCATTTAACATCAGTCTCTGACCTCAATAATGCTCCTGTGGCTGAATCAATTTTTTTAAAAACATTTAGTGTAAAACCTTCTCAGAAGACAAGAAATTGTTACTGCAAACTCCCCATTACTATTCTTGATTTCAGAGGTGTTGGATGAGTTGGTGTCTACTAAATTTTTGACATGTGGAATAGCCTGTGTTCACCAACGCTGCTCCTGGAGATGTACCTTCCTGAAGAACTGTGTAGGTCCCCCTCCTGTCATCAAAACAACTCTTACCCATCAAACCCATTCGCAGCAGATCCTTTAGGTACCGTAAGTTGCAAGGTGGGGCCTCCATGGATTGGACTAGTTTATTCAGCACATCCCACAGATGCTCATTTGAAAGATCTGGGAAAATTGGAGGCCAAGTCAACACCTTGAGTGCTTTGTCATGTTCCTCAAATCATCGCTGAACTATTTCTGCAGGGTGGCAGGGCACATTATCCTGCTGAAAGAGGCCACTGCTACTAGGGAATACCTTTGCCAAGAAGAGGTGCACTTAATGATCTGTGTCAAAGTAACTTCCACATAAATGCCAGAACCCAGAGTTTCCCAAAATAACATTGCTCAGTGCATCACACTGCCTCAGCTGGCTTGCTTTCTACCCATTGTGCATCCTGGTGTCATCTCTTCTACATGATGTAAAAGAATATGTGATTCATCAGACCAGGCCCCTTTCTTTCAGTGCTTCGTGGTCCAGTTCTGATGCTCATCTGTCCATTGTAGGCATTTTCATTCACGCCATTTGGTAGACGCCCTTATCCAGAGTGACTTACAGTCATTAGTTACAGGGACAGTCCTCCTGGAGCAACTGAGGGTTAAGCGTCTCGCTCAAGGACACAGTGGTAGAAAGTGGGGGTTTGAACCTGCAACTTTTTGTTCATTGGGTTCAAAGGCAAGTGTTTTACCCACTAGGCCACCACCAACCCAAGATAAGATAACCCTTTATTAGTCCCAAAAATTTGCTAAAGTCCAGTCAGAAGTGGGATACGAACCCACACCTCTGTTCAGAGACCAGAAACCTCACTTCAGAGGAAGGTGTGAACCTTGCGTCTGGCACCTTAGACCACTCAGCCATCCTGACACTTTCTGTGGTGGGCAGGAGTCATCCTGGGTACTCGGATGAGTTTGCAGCTACAAAGCCCGATGCAAAAACAAATTGTGATGCACTGTATGTTCTGACACCATTCTATCACAGCTAGCATGAACTTTTTCTGCAACTTGTGCTACAGTAGCTATCAGTGAACTTTGGTCACCCATGACCCTGTTGCAGACTCACAGATTGTTTTTTCATGGATGACTTTTTGAAGATGTTCTGACCCAGTCATCTAGCCATCGAAATTTGGTCCTTGTCATAGCTGTTCAGATCTATGACTAAAGAAAACTATGTTTTCAAACTTTTACAGCATTTTCATACTTTCTTTTATTTCGTTAAAGCAAGAAAAATGATATGTGCTCTTTTAAAAGTACTCATGTAGCACAGACTATCACTGAAGGCTACTGCTTTACTTATTTAATTGCCTTTACTTCTTTAACTTTTTAGCCATTGGTCAAATGTTCATTTTTAAATGAACACTTTTATACAGACATCCCACACCACTACTCCTCATTCTTCATTCTGTACATGCTACTGCATAAATAATAGTGAGGTTAAGTAAAAGTGTCAGTTTCAGTAGTCTAATAAAATCCCTGAGTAATGGGTGTTCTCATTCAGCTCCGTGTTCTCTTTAGCATATCAGCCATAATCTGCCCAGCGGCCGCTGCAGGAGCTTGTGCTGAGCTGAGTGATAGCAGGAAGACATTGGGTTTAAATCCTGGACGTGTTAAAGAGGTCCACGGGTGCAATCCGATCTTTCAGCGTAGCCAAAAGCAAACCCTCAGACCCCATTAAGGACTTAAATGACTTCATAATGTTCATGCACACAACCATTACACGCACTGGTCCCGCTTCTCTGGCAGTATGGAAGCTTTCATGCTCCCACCATGGTAAATACTCATACTTCAACCTCTCTGGCCAACAATGTTGTCACTCTTTATTCTGCGTACTCCAGGTCTGTCTGTATAATATTGTTCCACACTTCATGACCTTTCACAATGGTAATGACCTGCGGGTGGTAGTCTGGTTGGACACAGGCCTTGTCATAAGCACCAGCTAATAATACACTTTCAAGATCATGTTCGCTTCGGAGAAACTGGACCTTAGATTTTGTTTTGGCTAAGAACTGTTTGCTTATGGAATGTCAAGTCGCATGGAATTTGAACTTTTTCAAATGCAGTTGGTGACTACCTAAAAGGGCGACAGTGCATTGGTCTCACCATTTTGCAGCAGTTTATGTAGTCAGAGTAAGAGTTCTGATTTTTTTTTATTGCTCTCAGCAAAGCCCCCAAATTAATTTATGGTATGTACTGAAGTGGAACCTCCATTTCCTTCAAACTGTCTTTGCCTGCCTTGTGATGTACCGTGGAGAACAGGCGTGCAATATTACATAAAACTTTATTCTTCAACATTTCCATCCCTGCAGGCATTTCAAGACATGGAAATAAGTTGACAGAGCATGAGTGGAACATTCCGTTAACAAGATCAGACAGACGGACAGACTATCCTGAACTCACTCTCTGTTGAAAACATTATGAATACGATTAAATATGTATTTATGTGCAGATTTACATTTTTGTATTTAAGAGTCTTTGTGCCTTAATAGCGTGAGGGGGGTAATTACGGGGCATTTGGTGTCTGAGAACGTCACATTGCAGCTCAGGTGACACACAAATAGGGCAAGAGAACACAGCCTCTAAACACAGAGGAGAACAACACAGCGTGCGCACGTCCGCACGAGCATGTGCCTATTCAAGCTGGCTGAAAGATTTAAAACCCTCTTCTTTCTTTGTGCAGTTAATAGCGGGACCACATGCTGAGGGTTCTCACCTGAAGGGCAGGTATGAAGCATTGGAGCCAGAGATCAGAGCTCTGTAGGCCTCCTCCGGCGTCTTCTTCAGGTAGATCACCTGGAAGAAAGAAAATGGGGAGAGAGAGAGAGAGCATTAGAACACACATCATCCCAGTATTTAGTGTTCTGAAGAAAGAGAGAGAGAGAATGAGAGAGAGTGAGAAGGAGAGGGAGAGAGAGAGAGAGAGAGAGAGAGAGAGAGAGAAAGAGAGATCATTACAATACACATCATCCCAGCCCTGATGAAGAAAGAGAGAGAGCATTACAATATACATCATCCCAGCACTTAAGAGTCCTGAAGAGGAATAAAGAGAGAGAGTGAGAGAGATGGAGAGAGAGAAGGAAAGAAAGAAAAAAAGCAAAGACAGAATTAGAATGTACATCATCCCAGTACTTAGTGTCAGAGAGACAGAAAACGCATTAGAATATACATCATACCAGTACTGAGAGAGAGAGAGAGAGAGAGAGAGAGAGAGAGAGAGAGAGAGAGACAAAGACAAAGACAGAGACAGAGAAAGAGACAGAGACAGAGACAGACACACCTAGCATATA
>JBBPCZ010000007.1:9454351-9464360 GCA_037974445.1 Brycinus macrolepidotus
AGCAGTGTTTTAGTATTGACCTTTATGTGACTGTGTGGTGTGGGGTATGTGTGTGTGTGTGTGTGTGTGTGTGTGTGTGTGTGTGTGTGTGTGTGTGTGTGTGCATGTTTTGTTTTTGAGGAATCTGAGCCACAGAGGAAGTGCAGTAGGGAATACTCAGTTCAACTCCAAACATGACATCACACACACACCACCATCTAACACTCCTCTGTGTCTCTGCTTCATGCTTGTATTCAAAGCTGTGCATGAGATGACCCCACAGCAGGACAAGACACACACACACACATTCGAACAAGTTTACACAATCGTTGCCGTAAAGCTTTCCCCAAAGTTCATCACAGACAGGGGCTGGGGGGTGTGCCTGGCGCTGCATCTGTGTATTTGTGGGTGTATGTGTGCTTCAGTGGTGTTTTTCCTCGTCTCTGCGCTGGCTCGGTCTGGCTTGTTTGGAGAAATGAAAGCCTTTGCGTTTCTGTGGAGAGGGAAGCCCAAACACACTCTTATCTGTGGGAGTAAAAAGCCTGTGTGTGTGTGTGCCAACTGTATAACGTCAGGCTCGAGGCAGATCGAGTTTCACCTCCTCTACCCTCAGAAACTGTCTCTGCTCCGAGGGGCTCCGCTGTGTAACAGCCACAATCTGCACAACTGCTAAATATTGGCTATGCTTATACTGCTGTTCTCACGTTAACGCACACACACTTCTTTTTAAACCCTTAAAGGGCCCATATCCTACATTTTTCTTGCATTTCATGTTTTTTTTCTTTAAGGTACACTTCTGACATTTGTGTTGTTTGTTTGCCTAAAACATTATTTATTGTTTTGCATGACTCTATTGCCAAGACCAGCTTCTCTTTATCCCTTAGAATTATTTTACATTACATTCATACACATGCTATTTCTGTTACTGTGCTTTTAAGATTGATGTATGTAAATAAGCTCTGTTCTGATTGGCAGCTCTGATCTGTGATTTGTGGATGGGTAGGGTTAAGCTGCTACAGGCTGAATAGGTGGATACATTGTATGTAAAAGCACTGGTTTTCATGACATCAAAGAAGCAGTGAAATCTGTTTTAACTACATAAATTTGCATATATGCACTGTTTGAACTGGAGAATTACTCCAGCAACGTTTTGAAACTTTACCAGTGTTTGTGTACTATGACAGCCTCTGTTTTTTATGATATGGGCCCTTCAGCTTTTACTATTGCATTTTACTTTCATTTTATTAATAGTTCAGTAATTTGATTTCAGTTCTTTTCCATAGAGTTAGTGAATGATAACCCTTGGAACAATGATCATCAATCTCACTTCCTGCAGAACTCAAACCCAAATCGAACGCATCTGAATCATCAAACTAATGTGTCCTGGTGATCTGGAGAAGACGTGTTGAATTTTCCAGGAGCAGACTTAGTGACCACTACCTTAGAATATAAATGTCTATGAATGCTAGGGGATCAGGTTCTAGTCCAACATGATTCAGTTGCCAACTCTGAGAAGTGACAGCTTTCACATGCAATGACAAAAGCATGTGCAATTTGATAATAACATCGAGTGATAGTATTTAACATTGTTCTTTGTAATCAGAACATTTTGTAGTGAAAGAGGAAATTGTGATGTGGATTTAGTATTAGTCATTGTTTATTGCACAGTTGTGTTTTAAAAATAGAAAAAAGTATTTGCATTCTCTTGCCGTGTGTTTGTCGTTTACTGACATGAAAGAAATCGAAAAAAGCAGAGAGTTCAGACTGTAACCTCTCCGTACAGAACATAAACAGGATGTAAATATAATTCATTACGTAGCTAACTATAATTAACCTTATCATGTAATTACATTTAAATAGTATGGCAAAAGGACAGGATGAGAAAGGGAAAGTTTTGCCAGGTAAGGACTTCTGAAAGTGAAAATTCTTTATAAAAGTATGTTTGCAGAACAGCAGCAAGTGTAAGACTTAGAGTGACTATAGTTCCACTTTCTTGGTTCTCCAAGAATGTAATAAAACTGCACTCTAGTCTGGCATTGTGCATTTTGAGCTCATGCTCTTATGGCTTTTTCCATGAAGTTTCTTTCAAGCGGTGCCTCACTGGAACGCCAACCTCGATAGTTATGTCAGTGACGGCTCACACAAAATGTGTTGTTTGTTATCAGGGGGTAATTATCTATTGTTTACATTGTTACTAGGGACAATAAATTTGTCACTAAGCATCAGGCTTGGAGGTGAGCTTTTCTTTTTACGAGGTAAACAATGCTATATGCTCCTGCACCATTCCTCCACTGGCTCCAGAGCTGGCACATGCCACGCTGGGTGACATCATTCTTGGCATGGTGTAAATGTACTCCTTTTTACTTGGAGAGAGGGGAAAAAAATGAACCTCTCTTAAAGAAACATTTCACTGAAGGATACTGCCATCAAAGTGATGTAAAGGCTTTATATGAGAGCTGGAGCTTAAGGCTTACGTAATCACACCCCCATTCAGCCGTGGAAGATCAGGGCTGGCCTGGGACCTGTTGAGAAGCAGACATGAGGGCCTGCATGCTGCAGAAAGTTTCACTTATAAACTATCTGTTTGTTGTTTCGGATTTGTTTTTTCAACTTTGTTTTAGCGCAGTGATCAAAAACTAATTCCAGAGTCTGTTAGAATTCCGAGTGCTGATATAATTTGCTGTTTAGGTGTCGTGTTAGTTTCTTATCTATACACTTGTAGCCTCTCCTAGTATTCTTTCTGCCTTCAGATTGCAAATTGATTCAAAGTTCTCAATTATTATAATCAAATATTTTTCCCATTAATTACCGATTAAAATATTGCCCTAGAACTAAAACAGGAGCCTATTTAGAAACGTTTATATTTTAGAGTATATGATCAAATTGAAATGTTGAGCAAACTGTCTAGAACTTAGGACACAGTATGAGGGTGGAATGCATTAAAGGAATGATTAAAAACAAAGACAAAAATCATCTCACTTTTTCAACTGAACCCCGTTCCATCCTCTTTGGGTGTTCATGGATTTCTTAATTCCATCTTTATATTTAGAAGTTTAGATCTGTTTATTCAGAGTTTTCTTTGACACACAAAATGTCTGAAGACCTGAGACCAGTAAAATCAGGAATATCTGAAAAGACTTTTTTGAAAATATAAGCATAGTTTCTCACTGTCCCCCTTGGTTTCTTTTACAATTTGACCACTGCCTGCACCGTAGCAGCACCTGTGACTGGAGGACAAGTTGTGTGTGAGGCAGATTGTGTGTATGATGGGGTTCGGAATCCAGGTTTTTGGAGCAACATCTGTATGAATGGTGGCATTGTCAGAGAATGATGTCATTCAAGAGTGACGATGAGCTCAGGCGCAGCTGAAATGTGCAGCACTACTTAGCTGAACACATACAGTTAACATTACAGACTGAACACAAAGTTAACATTACAGACTGAACACAAAGTTAACATTACAGACTGAACACATAAAGTTAACATTACAGATTGAACACAAAGTTAACATTACAGACTGAACACAAAGTTAACATTACAGACTGAACACATAAAGTTAACATTACAGACTGAACACAAAGTTAACATTACAGACTGAACACAAAGTTAGCATTACAGACTGAACACATAAAGTTAACATTACAGACTGAACACATACAGTTAACATTACAGACTGATCACATAAAGTTAACATTACAGACTGAACACAGAGTTAACATTACAGACTGAACACAAAGTTAACATTACAGACTGAACACATATAGTTTACATTACAGAGACTGAACACATGCAGTAAACATTATAGACTGAACACATACAGTTAATATTACTGACTGAATACATGAAGTTAACATTACAGAGACTGAACATACAGTTAACATTACAAACTGAACACATACAGATAACATTACAAACTGAACACATACAGATAACATCATGGACTGAACACATACAGATAACATCATGGACTAAACACATACAGTTAACATTACGGACCGAATACATAAACATTTCTGACTGCACACATGCAGTTAACATTACAGACTGTAAATATATAGTTAACATTAAAGACTGAACACATACGGTTAACATTATACAAAAATAGGACATACATGAATCTATAATGGTAAATAAATAAGATAGCACTGAACGATATAATATGGTGGTCAAAAACACAAAGCACATTAAACATACATTAAATGAGCAGTAGATCGATTTCATGCTGTAATAGAGTATAGTATCAAGTGATGGAAGTATTGGAACTGCTCAGTCTCACTGAGAATCTCATTCTTAGATTTAAGTCTTCTGAGTCACTGGACAGGACTGTTGTTTTTTACTGAAAAGGTGCTTTTGGAGCTTGAGGGCCTTAAAGACTGGTAGATCCTGTGAGCTTAGTCACTGAGAACTGAGGTTTCCAGTGGGAGACACTTCAAGTGCTTTAATGTTTCGGTCACTGGCTGCGTCCGATTGTCATCAAAACACACTGCTGATGCTGTTTTTGATTAAAAAGCTTCAAGAACTAACTGCTCTGCTTATATTGACTCGAGAGAGAGTTATCAACAGCACATCAAAATTCACTTAAATTTGTCATTTATTCACATACTCCACATCAGTAGTAAATTACAGAGGAAGATGGAGAAAGAGAAGATGAAGCAGTTTTAAACAGTGGGTGCCTTAAGAGTTGTCTCATCAAGAATGAGATTGAAGGCATTTTTCAGAATTTGCAAGATTCACAGACCCTCTTTTAGATGATAGGGGTTGGCTGACTAGTTTCACAAATGGCTGTAGGTTTGTTGATTGAATGGAGTGGGGATTGAGGGAACCTGCCATGTGTTTGTCTGAGTGTGGCAGCGTGTTGTTTTAGCTGCAATAACAGGCTGCATGGGCGTCCCGCTTTCAGACACGCTTCACAGGTTGTCAATGTAGTCGGCCACTATGGAGCCTGGCCCGGGTAGACCTATGTGATATTACGGGAAAACTGCAGACTCACTGTCCAGTCTAAGAGACCAGAGGTTATTTACAGGAAATATCTTAAGTAAATTTTAAGCATACATTTTCATCTAAACATTTTCATCACTTTACCTTACGTCTTATATGAAAAATTACCATAGAGAAACACTTAAATGGAAAATTTAGACTTCCGTCACTTAAGTCTGTTATCATGAGAGTTATCATGATAGTGTAAAATACTTGAGTATAACTACCTAACTAAGAAGAGCAGATAAGGATTTTAATGCAATTGCATGGCATTTAAGCACATAGCTTAAACAATTACATTGTTTCTAAAGAAGAATTTTATTTCAGGAGGTTTTTTTTTCCCATTTGAATGCTGTTCTAAATGGAGCAAACACAACCTATTGCAATGGTTCTTAGTCCCAGGCTTTGACATTTATGTTTTCTCTACTCTAACAAACCAGAATCAACCCATCAGCTAATTCCCAATCCCAGCTAAGTTCAAAAGACATCACAAAAGTCATGAAGCTTGTTTAACCATGGCAGTCCATTTACCTTTGAAATCAGTTCAATGTTCTAATAAACTTTCCTGTCCACTTGTCTCAGTTAACTACTCAGGGCCAGGTTTATTATCCAAAACTCAAACTGAACCCCTGACTACTCAAAGATCAGTACCAAATGTGACCTCTACAATCACTGGCAAGGTAAACCACTGATTGAACTTTTACTTTGCTTTGAAGTCTAATGTTTTTTTCGCTTATATTGTCACAGGAAAGCTGGCCAGAAAGAGTACAATCAGCCTTGTTTTTAGAGTTATGTGATCCATGTGCTAGTCAACTGAGAGGTTCTTTTAAACCCTCACTTGTAACTAATATGGATGGACTGTGAGGTCTTGAACTTCTCCAGTGTCATGTGTTGCAGCATCTACAGTGTGAAGTGATGGATGATTGTGTCTGTAGAGAGAGCAGCCCTGATTACAGCTGCTTAGCCTTGGTTGGTTCGAGAGGTCTGTGTGTTTGTGCTTTTTGTTAACTGAGACTGATTAGGCCCCTCCTGCATTATCCAGCCTGCCACCCTTAGGCACAAACCTTTTTTCTTTAGAGAAAATGTTTCTGCGCAGCTTATAGTTAAAACAGGAGTGCAGGAGGGTGCTGTCACAAAATGCATGTATAGTTGATAGAATAAAATAGAATAGCATAGAATAGAATAGAATAGAATAGAATAGAATAGAACAGAATAGACTATAATAGAATAGAATACAGTGCAATACAATACAATACAGTACAATACAATACAACACATTTAATACAATACAATATAATACAATACAATACAATATATAATCGACTGAAACTTACTTTAAGTGAAATTTGAGATTGTTTTCTAATTTTGACTTATTTCTAATTTGACTCAGTGTTCATAACTTCCCTTGACGTCATGTTTTCTTTCTTACAGTCAGTGAGAGAAGAAAGGATCTGCTCTGTGTATGTAGTTGTATGCAAATGTTTGGATACTCCTGGTTGAATTACATGGTTAGTTGATTGTCAGTGTAAAAAGAAGTTAATTACAACATCCACAAAAAATAATATTTAATATTCTTATGGAATTTGAGGCATGATTACCAGAGATTTGCTTAAGTAAGCATATTGGAAAAATACAGCAAAATGTGGCATTTGCAAAAGTTTCCAGTTGTAGAATTTCAGGAAATGAAAGATTAAGGTCTTAAATGGCCTTCAACATCCCTAGACTAGAGTATAATTGAGAATCTGCAATTTTAAACATGCTGTGCATGCAGTATTGCATATGAATAGTTTTGAACTTAAACTGTAGTCGCCATTTAGATGCTCATTCCTTCTGTAAGTTTATTTCGGGATAAGAGAGCTTCTAAGAACAGTTTTTGCTCCTCATATCCTAATTAAAGCAATAATGATGGCCAGCTAGACCAAGGTCCACATAGTAACCTTGAAATGTTTTGTTAACCTTCAGAAGGAGTTATTTAGCTATATAGTAACATAACTATAATAACATAATTACATGATTAATCAATCAAACAATGACAAAAACAAAAACAAACTGAAACATGAACACGTTATGAAAACAAATTTGTTGTCCATTCCAATTTCTGCACTAGTAAATGCTTAATATCAAATCACGGTATGTTTTTGTTGTTATCACAGGTGAAAAATGTGACTTCTATGGGTTAAAGGACTTTTATTTATTTTATTTTAATTTATTTATTTAGTGTAATGTACTATGTAAACATTGTTAAAATTTTGAAGTCATTCATTTCCTACTCCCTGCAGTATTGAAACAAAGCTGACGGGTTCTGAATCTGCCTGTTCAACCTGTAACAGTTTAGCCCAACCCATTGAGTGGAGTGTTTCAGAAACTAAATGGAGTGTTTCAGCCTGGATTGCTCTTTTGAATGAAGTAAAATACAAGGCAACCAATCAGAATAGGTATTATTTGTGTGTCTGTTATAAAGGCAAAAAAGTAATAAAAACAGTCTAGAAAACAGCAGTGTAAAATGCATGCTTTTGGATTTTGGTACAAAATAAATTAAAGGGTTCTTTAATATAACCTGTGGTCTTTCTGACTGGTTTAGTGTACTTTCATACCTGTTTTGTAACTGCTCCACAAATGAAACTGGTTCCAGCAATTGGACCATGGACACATGGTCTTGTCAGAAAGACATGCAGTATGGCTGCAGCTCCACCAGATTTTGTGCCTCTCCCTCAATAAGAGCCTTCCCCATAAGAAATCAGTTAAGTGGTCCCCAGCTTGCAGCTGCTGGAAGAGCTTGGCTAAAGCGGGGGGGGGGAGCTCGTAAAATGAGCTAATGGGGGTGTGGTAGTGGTGGTGGTGCGCTTAGGCATGCTCACTGAGCGCACTCAGGCCGGGTTGAAGAGGGATGGAGAGAGAGACCCTCTCTGTGTCTGGCATGGAGGTTTGTGAGATGGTGGGGAACCAGATGGGCATTGCGTCCCCCAGGAGCCCACAGAGAGCAGGAAACTGTGCCAGGAAAGTTGGGGTTTAGATTTATGCAATGAAAAGGAAGATGTACATAAAGCCCACTGCACTCTCCAAGGGCCAGAAATGAGTATGAGGCTGTGAGTCAAATATCAAGACTGCAGAGCTCCTAAACTTCCTCCTTGCAACAAAGTGAAACCAGTTTAATTCTTATTCAGTAGTATTTGTTTAATTATTATTGACATTTTGGTAAACACTTTGATTACATTGTTATTTAATACTGGGGTGTAACAGTCATGATCACAGTGCAGAATGGGGCTGTGTGCACTATAGAGAATGGACATTCTATTAATTTTGTAGTGTTTGAACACAAAGGTTTGCAAACAGTCAGTGCCAGTCAATAACCCAGCCAAACCCCCCACTAGTGTTTTGCAACAACATGATTATGGTCATAATTTTTTCTCATTTAGATTTTGTTCAGAATATCATGAGAATATCGAATCGTGAGCCTCATATGGTAAATCGAATCAAACCGTGAGCTGAGTGTGT
The DNA here is from genome assembly GCA_037974445.1 of Brycinus macrolepidotus. Lineage (NCBI taxonomy): Eukaryota > Metazoa > Chordata > Actinopteri > Characiformes > Alestidae > Brycinus > Brycinus macrolepidotus. The sequence goes on from JBBPCZ010000007.1 coordinate 9,462,803, forward strand.
GTATCGTTATGTGTGTGTGTATGTGCAGTAGAACAATTTCCAGAGTTTGGTATTGAGGATAAATGCAGCTTCTATAAATTAAATGAAACAATGGCAGGCTTCACACAGGTAGGCTTCCTTTGATTTAGTAGGTTCATACTCAAATACAATGTACTACTACACTTCTTTTGAATAATCTACTATCATTTTCATTCAGATCTATAGAGTTTATAAACCATAATAATTAAGTGTATTTATGAGTTTAATTGTCTGCTTTGCCACATCTTTTTACCAAGAGCTGCAGTGAGCCAACATGTAGTATAATTATATTAATTGTCTAATTTATTTAACACTTAATTTATTTAACACTGTTAATTTGGCCATGTGGAGAATATTTTACAAAATCTATCCAACATATATTCATGCTGAGAACCTGTTGCTCCTTTGTGCAAGTGTTTGAATGTGCATTGAAATAAGTAACAAATGTGCCACCCCCTCATAATTTACATAATTTTCTAGCTTTTACATTATTTGTGAACATATTTGGCTGCACAGACCTCCAGGGATTAAGGGTGTGCAGCCCAGTTATGCTCTCCCCAGTAGGAAGGCCTCAGATTGGACTGGACCTATTACAGATCACCCTTGCATGCTCTGGTTCTGGACAAACCTCTAGGGATTGAGGGCATGCAGCCCAGTTAGGTTCTTCCTATTAGGAAAACTCCAGGCGAGATTGGACCTTTTGCAGAACGTCCTTGGACATCTAGATAGACCTCTGGGGTTTGGGGGGTGCAGCCCAGTTAGGCTGTCCTGATTAGGAAGCCTACAAGTTGGACCTGACCTGTCAGTGCACCACTGTACAGTAGAAACACCAAAGACACTGAGAGCACAATGATGAGAGAAACAGAAACAGGCAGTGCTCACTGATGGGGATTATAAGGTCAAATATAAAAACGGAAAAGGAGGTTAACAGTCCTGCTGGCACGGAACTGGGAAAAGACAAAGAGAATGACACAGAGAGTAATCAGTGAGTGCACTCCAATAGACGATGAGAGGGCAGTGATGTCTAGCAGGCAGTAGAGTACCCCCAACCCCTCCCACATATACACACACTCGCGCTCACACACTGTCTGCCCTGCTCCACTTCTACCTAGGGGCTCCCTTTTCCCTCTGACCTCATTCAGTCTGATTTATTCCTCCAGCAGCGGGTGGGGCGCTCCCTCTCTCTTTACACTCTTTATTGATATGAAGTCATCCCTTCGTCCTGCGGAACCTGAGCCTGTTGGCAGGATGCGCCCCAAAGCACTCCCTGTAACATCCCTCAAAAGACACCGTGTCACACTGGAAGTGCCAATAAATACCATTAAAGTGCTATTATGTACCTGCACCACGACTCCATCAGAGACATGACCTAGAGAAAGTGGGGTCCAAGGGCAGGGGCTAAAGGTGGCAGATGAAAGACACTAGTTCTGCCTTAAACATCAAAGAGATACACAGAAAAAAGATGCCAAAAAGATTGTGCATCTTAGTCTTTATATGCTTACTCTCTCTCTCTCTCTCTCTCTCTCTCTCTCTCTCTCTA
>JBBPCZ010000007.1:9473006-9490675 GCA_037974445.1 Brycinus macrolepidotus
ACACACACACACACACACACACACACACACACACACACACACACACACACACACACACACACACACACACAGAGTAAATTATATATGTTGCATTTTCATTGAACAACTATTATAATAAATTATTGTTCTATTGGTATGTCAGTCACTGGCAGGTCGTAATTTAAAATAGCTTTTCATTCAACATCACTAGTAAAATAAGTAGTTTGTATAATTTAGCAACATTTGGGCTAAATTATACACAATTCCATGTTCATTTTAAGTTTTTTTTTGTGTGTATATATATATATATATATATATGGTGTTCGTTTATGCTTAAAGTCTCAATAAAAAGAAGCAATGGTCTCTTTTTTAAAGTCGTTATATATGTAAAAAGCCGTGACCGAGCAGACACAGTGTGTTCAGTGTTTAGTCAGTGGGCAGTGCAAGGTGTGAGATGTTTGGCAGGTGTGGTTTGTAAAAGTGCTCTGGTAGAGGCTGTTGAGGGTTTTATGAAATTGTCCTTTCTAAGTGTTTTATGTGGTTGTGGTGAATACTGCTGTTTGGTTGTGGCTGCTTGCAGCAGTCTTGGTGGAGTTTTGGTGAGTTCAGTGTTGAGGATGAGTGCCAGGTGGGAGCAAGGGTGAAGCCTGGGTGGGTAGGTGGTTAATGCAGCTGGCAGAGGTACTTGGAGGTACTAATGGTGGCTGGCAGCTACAAGAAACGTGGGAATGGAAAGAGCTTGGGAGGCACTGGGTGGCTTTCCTTGGCTGGCAGAGAAGTTTTTTTTTTAAGCAGTCGGAGTTAGAGGCCTCGCAAATGTTCAGATCGATTTGGGTTTATTATGGTAAATAGCAACCATGAAGTGTCTGGGAAACAAAGAAGGAGTGCATGGGTGGGTGACTAAAGGTCAGTGTAAACTTTGATTTGGTGTTGTTGATTCATATCCTGTCCAAATTGGGGTCATGCACTTGAACTCTGGAAGTCCCTGGAAGAGCAGCACTGTGGTCCTTTATGAGCAGAGCTGTCACTTTTGGGTGTCATAAAAAAAAAAAAAAAGCATCTGCTGGACTGTGTTGGTCATCTAGCCTAAAGTAGTGAAGGGAGTGAGAGTGGGAGTGATAGAGTGTGTAGGAGAAGAAAAAAGAAGGGAAGGGAGGAGAAGAGGATGGATGGATGAGGCCGTGCTCTGATGGAGGCCAGCTGGCCGAGGCCCTTGGCCGGAGAAGTGAATGTGCTGTCTGTTGTAGACACCCGACTTCAGACACGGCCCCTGACTGACAGCAGCTGGAGTGGCAGAGAGAGAGTCAGTGAGAGAGAGGGAGAGAGAGATGAAGGGACAGTAGGTGAGATTTTGAGTGCTTTACTGTGTGTGAATGTATTTTTGCTAATGCTAAAAACCTCATTTTAAAAACATTTCAGTCTATTTTCTTAGAGTTCCTTCTTTCTCCTGCTACTGTACACACAGTGCACACAGAGAGAACCCTTGCAGTTTTATGCAAAACTTTGTGCCCCCTGGTTAAATGCCATTTTGTGCCGTTTCACTTGAACTGAATTCCTCTGTTGAGAATACACTTAGATTTACACTTTAACATTTTAATGCATGGTACTGTTCATTTGCTGTTCATTTAACATTTTGGAAAAAATAAATAAACTTGTTTTCACTTAGAAAATAAGCAAAACATGTAATTTGATGGGAGGTGTAGAAACTTGCACTGACTGTTTCTGCATTTTCAAACTACACAAGATTCAAAAGTTTAGAATCACTCATTTTGGTCATTAAAAAAAAGATTCTATGAAAATGACATCTTTACAGATTTCCCCTCACTTGAAAGGCTGTAAGAAATGAAGAAATGTTAGATTGATGAAGAGAGCTGTAGATGATTCTACAATGATGAGAAAACTAAGAAGGAAGTTAGAATATTGTAATATAAATTCACAAGTTATAATATAAATTGATATCCACAATGAATTATATCAAGGAATGTATTTTATCCATGAATGACTAAAAAATAAATAATTACAGTTGATCATTTAATAATCATTTTTGTTTCTTACAGAACTTAATCTGAAAATACTTTCTGGTGTCTAGCTTATAATATTTATTATACTTTGTTATAGAAAATAAAAACAGCAACTATTTAAAATGACAGGTTTGAATGGTAGTTTATATGCAATATATGCTAATATAAATAATGTTTTAGTACAGAGATTGTGAATAGAGTGATTTTGCTGTAGCTATGATTTTAGGCCTTCATTTTTGTCTTTCCTAAATAAAACATAAAATTCTTACGTTTCTATTTCTCTTAGATCCTTATTACCCTGTTTTTTTCAGATCTGTTTTTCTATTGAAACAATTCTACCTGTGCAGCCTAAATGGAAACACTGTATATGCTGTAGACTCAACACAGTCTAAAAATATTGTTACTTTCCAGCGCAGGACTGAAAGTCTAAACGAATGGGCACAGACATAGATGCACGTTTTCTTTGCCTCCGTTTGCTGTCAGGCAGATCACACCAGCGGCCGCGTTTTGGCAGCGCACCATTGGGTTTGTGGGTTTGTTAATAGTCCTCGGTTGTCTTATGGCGCTGCCCAGAAAAACAGCTCAGGGAGAGAGAGTGCAGGCAGGTAAACACACACCGAACACAGACACTTTGACTTGGTGCCTCAGGGGCCGAGCGCTTCTTAAGTAGACCACACGGCAAAGGCAACAGAAAGGAGACAGAGGGGAAGTGGTGTATGGCCCACAGGGGCCCACCGATGCCAGAGCACGCGCAGAGCAGGGGCCTGCCGGGATGGGCGCCTGAGAGAGTGACGACAGATAGTGGAAGAGTATGTTTATGCACATGTAAGGAGCAGTGTAAATAGCACCGAAAAGCATGTGTATTAGTGTGGCTTCGAGCGTAAATATTAGTGAGCAAGTCAACTGAAGAAATATGTCCATATTTGTATCCTTAGTTTTATGTGCATTTTAAAGGGAAGAAGAGTCCAATTTACTTGCCTATTATGAGTCATGGTTGCACCCTCTGGCAGATGTGAAGGCCGTTTCGGTCACGCTTCATTAAAAAAGAGGGTTTATGCGTAGCGGCTCAAAAGGTGCTTTTGATTAAAGAGAAATTATTATTCTCATTATTTTCTACAAGACAGATTGGCAGCAATGCACAAAGCCAAGCAGGACTTTAATGGCCTAAATGTTTTCCCATGATCCTAACTAGGACTGGGAGAAAACATCAGCACAACACTTAATCGTCTTATTTTTTTGCCTTTAAAAAGTATAGATACAGTGTTATTTTCATCATTTAATGAATATCTTTTAGGTGTATTAAGCCTAATAGGACACCAGAATGCATTGCTGGATCCCCATTCCTGGTCCTGGAGATCTACCACCCTGCACAGTTTAGCTCCATCTCTAACAGAACATATTTGATCTATGTAACGAAAGACCTTCAGAGGTATCTGAATGTGCTGGGTGTGCGATTGAGCACACCTGGTCCACAAGTTGGCAGTGAATAGGCTTATTTTAATGGACTTACATTAATGGATAATGGACTCCTTGACCCACCAGGAGTGTTGAACACCTCCAAGATATCACTAATTCCAGGTTTCCACTGCAAAAGCACCGGAACCTTTGGTACTGGAAAACTGGAACTGGACCTAATAGTACTCAAGGATGTTCACTTCTGTCTTTGGTAACACTTGCAACTGAAGCCAGCTGAAAGTTAGCGAAATCTTTACTTTTCCATGTGAAGATAAAGACACTTAGAACTGACCTCTTACACCAGAGTATAAACTGGAATGGGATGTTGATGTGTCATTGCTATTTTTAGAATCACTATCACCATAGAAGATTATTGTGGCTCAAGTACTGTAATCATATCGTACTGGGGGTCTCTACCCTTAATCCTAACGTTACTCTCCTTTCTTCTGTTCTTCTCTAAAGAGACTGAAAGCTGCTCTGGCTCACCATCCGGGCCCCATCTCCAATGGCAACATGAACACGATGGGTCACATGATGGAGATGATGTCATCGCGGCAGGAGCAGGGTGGCCACCATCACCTGCACTCGCACCCTCACCAACACATGCAGGCTCCGCCCCACGGCTACCCACACCACGCCCACCACCACAGCCACCCCCAGAGCGGCCACCACCACCCGCAAAGTCACGGGCACCACAACTCTCACCCGGGCCACCTCCACCCTGCACACGGGCACCAGACGTCCCCTCACCCTCCAATGCACTCCGCCGCCTCCCAGGTATGGAGCGCAGGAGAATCATGAGGAAAATCTGTGCTGAATAAGCTGGAAAGGGATGGACTAAGATAGATTAGGCTTGATTGGAATGATCTGAGGTGACTTTTAGTGGAGACATTAACTTTTTTGTGTATTTTGTTCTACCAAAATCATGCAGTTTTTGTTCAGTTTCAGGAAAGATTTCATATACATGTTTAAAACACCAGATCATTATGAATTTATAGACCTCTGCCCATTCACATAGATATGAATCTGGTCTTGTATGACTGGAAACAACAGCCCAGGGACGTTGCCAAGAGTTGTTCCTTTAAGAACTTTGTTTTTAAATTATGTGAGTTTATTGAGCTCAAATAACAGTACATAGCACACTTACAACAACTGTAATTCTTTGAGATATTGACATATAACATATAACGTATTAATAACAATTATTAGCAATTAAATCTTCTTTTATATTAAAAAGAAGATTTTAAAGCAATTAAATCTTCTTTTATATTAAAGCTGCAGCTAAAACTGAATATGTGTTCAAATTTGTTCAAAGGCAGTGGATAGAAGACTGAAAATTTGTTTGAAAAAAATATTTTTTTAAATAGTAACACAAAATGGGTTTATTTAGAATGAGCAGTGATGTGCTATCACAAAAATAATACCCTGATGCCAATTCCATACCATGACATGCAGCACTTCAGGCCTTGACCCCTGTGCAGAGTTTTCTGACTCAATCCGTGTCTTTGTGATTCAGAAATTCTGCCTCCAGTGTATTATTAAACCAAACAAGTGGCCCTGTATCCACACCACCCATCAAAGCCTCTGCATTTTCCATCACCCTAACGCAACCTGCAATGATCTGAAGACTGTGAGTGCCAGCCACTGCCAGATCCACGTCAAAGAGCCTTTTTTGCTGCACTGCTAGCAGGCCTGTTTCGCCGGATGTCTGAGGGTGTTAGTGTGAGCGGAGGTGGGCGGTGGAAAACTGAGGTGTGACACCTCTTTATGAGGGCGGGGCAGCCTGTAAATCAGACTGTTTCTCATATGCACACGTCCATCACATGGCCACATGGCACATGGACAGAGCAGATGTTGTTTTAAAGGAACCTCCCAGACAGACCGTTGCCGGCTGAGCGTGGGGGTGTCTGTCTGCGAAAGTCAGGGGCTGAAGGGGGTTCCATATACACTTGATGGGCCAGTTGCCAACATGTCTGGTACAGGAGGATTGAAGTGTGGTAATTGGTGGCTGGTTTTAACATATAAAAAGAATTTTTTTCACTGATATGCGAAACAAATGTGTTCTGTCACTCTGGCTGTTTGTAATGTACATCACTGTTAAAAACTTTTCAGTGTTCAGTTATATGAACTAATGTAGTAATAAAATATTCCAATTTGCCAGTCCTGTGTAACTTTATAGATTTGAAATAATTAGCAGAAAGCCAGATGGCTTTCTAAGAATAAAAATGAAGTTAAGAAAATTGTCTATTTCAAAATAAGGCAGGGCAGACATTATTATTATTATTATTATTATTATAGTGTAAGTGTAATCATCTACAAAGTATCTACTGTAGACCAAAATACATATATGAATTTATGAATATATATACAAAAAATACACTTTAGTGACCAAAATATTTAAATAATAGTAACTGTAATATTTAAATCAACCTTGCCAGGTGTAGCTGTATGTAAAATAGCCAAATTATTATTTAGAAAAGTGATTCCAAATTTTGAGTGGTAGTTTAATTACCAGGTAAATTGTTAAACTGTAGTTTAGATCTCTGCATCTGTTATCCAGTAATTTAACTTTGTGTTAAAATAATGTTATATTGTAGTGTATAGTGCATGGTTTAGTATTTTATATTCCATTGTCAAAAAACAAAAAGTTATATAAGCTCGACCCTGATTTTGATTCTGATTTGTTTCCTGTGGGAAGTTCCTGCATGTATCCATTGTTTTTATTTTACAGTTATCTCCCGCTGCACAGCAAATGCAGCCGACGCAGACGTTGCAGTCTCCGCCGCCCAGTGGGGGCCGGCGCAGGCGGGTGGTGGATGAGGACCCTGATGAGCGGAGAAGGAAGTTCCTGGAGAGGAACCGGGCAGCTGCTACACGCTGCAGACAAAAGAGGAAAGTCTGGGTGATGTCTTTGGAGAAGAAAGCTGAGGAGCTCACACAGACCAATATGCAGCTACAGGTACTTGCTGGTTTCTAATTCACTTTCAGCAGTGGTTTCCAGTGCTGGTATAATCACTGTCCTGCACTATCACAGTACATCCAACAATAAGGACAGCATGGAGCTTCTTTTATATTGTGGAAGAAAACATATTGGCCAATGTCTATTAATGTATTGGTGAGGATAGGGTTAATTAGCTGATTTGTTGCCTCGGGTATGTTAGAACAGGAGAGCTCGTTAGCTGATTTGTTGCCTCAGGTGTGTTAGAACAGGATAAACTCCACAATATCCAGGGTGGGGCATTAGGAATTCATGACCTACACACCTACACACACTTTTCTGTTCACATCCAGCTGGACAGCCTTCACTGAGAACATTATCCTCGTTGAAATTTCTCAGTGGACTCCACTAAGCCCCTGTATTCCACAGCATATTAGTTTAGAAAAGCTACAGTAGCCCATAAATGCTGCTAAAATGACAGCTGAAGCTACTGTAGACAAAGAGCAGATGGAGCTCAGACAGGGCTGCGTCTAGGACGGGAAAGGGCACAGGCTAACCAAGGCCTGCTGGGCAACCATAGAAGGACCAGTTGCTGCAGAGAAGGTAGTTTGTAGAGTTGTAAAACCAAACACCATGGGATCCAAGAGGCTGTGACTTGTTAGATAGCTACAAATCTGTGGACAGTTGTCCATTTAGCACATGTGTACTTTTTATTTGGCTTTTCTGCAGTAAAAAAGTCAGTGCACATGAGGTCAGCTTTAGTTCAAACAGCAAATATTCTATCTTACATATAAAATAACATTCACTATTTAAACATAGTTGCATTGCTTATTGTGAATCCTAATTAATTATATTTCATTTACACCAATGAGCCAAATCATTATGACCATATGCATAATATCCTGTTGGTCCTCCAATGCCTTGAAATCTTCGTCATGTTCCTCATTCCCAAAAAATGTGTGCAGTGGGGCAGGGTGTGTTATCCTGTTGAACAAGGGCACTGTCATTGGTGGAGTACCATCGCTATGAAGGGGTATACCTGTTCTGCAACAACTCTTAAGCAGGTGGCCCATGTTAAATTGATGTCCATGTAAATCCCCAGACCCTGGTTACGTGTAGGTACTGACCACTACAAGAGCCTTACCATTTCAGAGATGATCAACCCAGTCATCTGGCCATAATGATTTCACACTTGCCCAATTCTCCCACAGCCAATGCATTGAGAAGCGACTGTTCACTAATATATCCCAGACCTTGACATGCACAGTTGTTACAAGATAATCAACATTATTCACTTCATCTGAGAGTGAACATAATGCTTCTTTCAGTGTCAGAAAAATGACAAAAACATGGTGAAAATGTAAATGATGTTTGTTCTTTCCATAAAACAAGAAAAGAATGCATGCACATCAGTAATGTTCAGTCAAGTTCAGTCAAATCATGATTCAACATCTCTTCTACTAATGAACACAGATGTCATACTGATTAAAAGTTTAGAAGGCCATGAGGCCCCAAGAAGAAGATTTCATATATGATTGCAGCTGTAAAGGGATGCCAGATGGCTGGAATGAGACTGGAGTGAGATTTTCAATTCTACATGCACAAGTGTGTATCTATTATTAGACTGCTTAAAGACTCATTTAAACCACAGCTTATCACTATAAACTGTGGCTCTCAAACTAGCTCTCTGACTGGTTCACTTGGTGTTTGCTCTCTGCTCCTTACTCTTCATGCAGTGGGTAAGAGAAGTAGCACTAAGCTCCGTTCACACCGTCACTGCAAGGCTTTTGTGCATCTTGGCCATGCACTTTCGATGCAACAGTTGTTTGCAGCATAAGCACAGCAGCAAAAGTTAGAGCTTTGGTCGTCAAATGTGCACCCAGTAATATTAGCCTATTTTTTGCCATCCTGTTATTATAGATAACTGAGTAGTCTGTTTATCTGGCTTTCCTCACTTAGTTATAAATGTATGATTGAGGTGTTTGTTTTTATTTCTCTGATGGGTTCTTTGTTTTTGAACACTCTTTAATCTTGCCACTGCTCAGATAAAGTGCAAAGTTGCCTACTGAAATAACTTGATATTTTATAGCACATCCACCTTGGGGAGCCTAGGAAGGTTAATAAAGTCATGTCAGAATCTTATCGTTTGATTAAAAAAATCCCTCACACAGACTAGTCAACACAATCCACCAGGGTAAAATGACCAGTGTTAAACTGTCCTGTAACTGAGATGAGTCCGTCTGATTTACTGTTTTCTTCCTTCTTCTTCTTCCTTTCCTCCTTCACAGCACCATCCTCATGCTAATTATTCTTCCTTATCTAAAGTTTCCACAGACAATAAGAAAAAAACATGTTTAAGTTGTTTGTTTTCCTTCATCACTGCATAGTTGAGCAGGGTGTTCCCAACTCCCTGGCACTCCCATTTAAGTCCATTGTTTAGGCTTGCTTTGGTTTTTATAAAGCACTCATCGCATATTGGCACTCCGCGATGTGGCGACTGTTAAACAGAGGATTTCTTTCAGCAAGGCACCCCTGAAGTGGTTCCGTCTCTTCATAATCCGACCACTAAAAGATGTTCTCCAGCGTCATATGTTCAGATTCTTTGTCTGATAAGACACTGGCGCTGGCCGCAGTCGTAATTGCAGCCAGTGTTCTGTATGCTCATTATGAGGTTTTGTAATGAGACTCCCAACTACAGACAGTCTGGCCTTTAATGAAGTGTGTCTGCCGTGAAGTTCACCAGCCACCCATTTTTTTTACTTTGTTTATGATGATTATCATGGGAAAATGTAAAATGTTACAGTTATTGTAGAACCATAATGATACCTTTTTGAAGGACGTGGAGTACATGCATGACATAGTATGTAGAATGCAGGCTTCGTGTATCTACAGCTGCAGTATGTGGTAGATTTCAATGTCCAAATCGACTTTGTGGCACAATTTTACATTTTTGCAAACTTTTTTAGAATACATTAAAGGTATTTCCTTGCTGTGTATCAATAAACAAGGTCATAGCCTCATATATTTTCACAGTATGCTGCAACAGTTTTGTCCCAAACACACCAGCAAAGTAGTTATACTTTAAATATCATTCAATATTTTTTCAAGGACTGGCCCAAGCAGCATTTTATAGGCTTATTACAGGCTTGTAGGTGTCAAATGATCCAGTTTTCAATTTGTAACAAAGAGTTTTACACATTTATACAACCCTTTTCACAATGGACATCCCAAAGATGCAGAGAGACAGCTGTAGTGTTACGTCAGATAAGGAGACACATGAGTCTTCCATCAAAATGAAATAACTTCAATTTGTGAACATAAAATGTTAATGACTATTATGCTGATGACTATATGACAACTATTTCACTGTTTTAAACTAAATTTGTATATAATTCATATACATAATTTCATATCTTTATAATTTCATATCTGTCATAATTTCATTATGATGAAATTATGATAAATCAGGTAAACTGATTATTTAGCCTGTTATGTCTGCTTGTCTCCATCGCTTATCTTTACCACAGAAGAAAGAGTGGCTGAGGATGCACGTAACTTCTTCGATTGAAAAACTAGTGCCAAACAAATATTTGTGCATTTGCCTATTTCTCTTATCTAACTTATCTCGTTTCTGTCTTTTAAAGAAAGGTAGTGAATTGTGTAATAAAAGGTGGGAGGTGTGACTTTAGCTAATATTAGCTGACATAATATCACATCCATTGTTAAGTAATTGCAAATATCTCCTGGCTTTATAATGAAATGTTTTCTTTAAAACAAAATAAGCTTCCAACTCTGGAATTTAGTTAGGATCCAAAGACTTCCAAAAAGACAAAGCTTCCAAACACTAAATCAGAAAGTGAACACCATCATAGCAAACAAATGCTACTCAAATGAATTGAGCTGGCACTATATTTTTCTTTTCTGAAGACATGTATGAAGTGGCTTATGATGTTTATGTTGTTGGCAGAACGAGGTGACCATGCTGAAGAACGAAGTGACCCAGCTCAAGCAGCTCCTGCTGACCCACAAAGACTGTCCCATCACAGCCATGCAGAAAGAGTCACAAGGTTACCTCAGTGAGTCCAGCAGCTCTCAAATCGACACACCAACATGGCCAGAAGTCACACTACATAATGAATGATGTATATTGTTGAGTCTATATTTGGTACAGAAACACACATGCAGGGACACACCCAGTGATATGGATACTTGTGACATTTCCACATGTATGCAGGCAGGCCCTCCCTGTTTTTATTCAGAATGGAAAAAACATGCCCATTTTCTCAATCAATGAAAGACCCCATGACGTCTGCAGTTTGTGCAAAAAAAAAGCAAAGAAAAGAAACCATGGCTGTTTTTAAGCATTTTTTTTCACCAACTCAGTATTCTTTAAATATGTCAGTTGGACATTTTCTTTGAAGGGAAATCTCACTGATGTCTTGTTACATTATAGACCCGTTCTCATAGGCTTAGATTTCCCAAGAGACGTGAGAGTCATGATCCCATGGATATTAAAGAACCACTGAAGTATCTCACCAGTACTTTGTCTGTGGAACAGTTCATCCCAAATAGCCTATTTTTATCAGTAATATAGCTTGACTGATTTAAGCAGGCCAGTGCAAACAGAATCAAAAACAAATCTTTCAGTGTGGCAAAATCATATAGCGCTGGTGATAGCAGGCATTTCTCTTATCAGGTAAATGAAGTATTGCAACAGGTGGCGGACTGATGGGGAAGAGCAGACAGCAGTGCAGAACCAGGTGAAGGTTTATGCAGGGAGTTAATGCTTTTATAAAGGGTCAGTGATTAACCATAGCAATGATATTGGTAGACATTAAAGAGTTAGTCCTTCATATAGCATGCATTGTGTTTCCTTTATAGAAGCATAGTTTTAAACACTCATTTAAATTAAGAAAACCATTAAGAAAACAATACAATAAGAGTATACATGATAAATTTGTAATTAATATGAAAAATTAGGATGCAGGTTTGTCATGTAAAATGTTTTATTGAACAGCCATGGTTTAATATTAAGTAATAATACATGTGTAAAACCACATTGCCTGATATTTGCATGGATTAGTCAATGTATACCTAGAGATTCATTTAAACTCCTGATTGCATGTAATGACCTGAATACTGAATACTGAATACATGCATGTATGCACTCAGTATTCATGTATGTATCTGACGTCTTGTTGCCAGCCTGGACAGCAAAAGTTTTCCCATTTTAAATATTTAGTGCTCAGATGGGCTTAATGGTAACACTTGCTTGCTTGTGTTTCAGTTCTGGGCATTTCCACACGTACCATTTTCTGGAGTTTATGAGACCCTGATATGGTCTATAAAAATTAAATCTTCATCCAAACTACTCTTGGTATCTTCTGTAGGTATGGGTATAGGAACCTGGACCGGAATTTTAGTTTTCCAATGACAAAAATGAATTTTTATCCCAACCTTTACCCAAAATTCCATGCCTTCAGTTTTCTAACCTCTTACTGACAGTAAAGTATTCATCTGAAGGTGATGATACCACTAAATTAATTTTGTAATCTTAGCATGATTTATTATAATAGTCAATACAGTAAGCAATCATTTTTGGCCAAAATGCAAAATGTCAAATGCAAAAAAAAAAACTTGATATGTTTTTATTGTCTGTATTCCACACCCATCCTCAGTCACGTTCTGTGTATCAGTGTATTTTCAAAAATAATTGTGTATTACCAAAATAATTGAATCAAATTTAATTTTGATGGAATTTCACGGTTTATTATGCAATGAACCATTTCCAAAACAAATTAAAACTGAATCAGACCACGCACACACTCCCCTAACTACTTTATCCTGCTGCTCCTCAGGTCCAGAGAGCAGTCCGGCAGGAAGTCCCACTCCTGTGACCCAGCAGCAGGTCATCCAGCACAACACCATCACCACCTCCAGCACAGCGCCCAATCACCGCACAGACATCAACCCCATCCACTAGAGACTGGCCCCACAAGTGGACACTCTAACCGCTGCACCACGAGCTCCATGAACAGACGCACACCTCTGTGCCTCTGCGGCAACTCTTTCTTCCATAAATGTTTAGTACTTATAAAATATTTTCTTTGTTTGTTTGTCTTTTTTTAATCATTTGGAACTAGCCTAAAAAAGAACGCCTTCAAGATTCACCCAGCCCAGAGCTGGGCAGCACGACATGTTTCACACGTTAGGTACAGAGTCGAGGGGTTGCCGTGGTTTCACAGAAGAAGATGGAGCTCAGAGGCTCCTGCATTTCTGTACATTTTACTGATTCACTGACTGGCCCTTCGTCAAATACTACTGCCTTCTCACTTATGCAACACAGTCCGATTGTAGCCATGATGTGTGCTTTCTCTTCGCTCTGAACTCTAATGCCAAAACAAAGCTGTTTCTCTGTTCTTTTCTACTAAACTTTCGTAGTAATTATTCTTCTATCCCCTTTTCGAGCTCTTCTTCTAACCCCCTTTTAAACTCCAAAGCCTCAAGCTAAGAAAGTTGGTTAATTAATAAGCCATTATGCATTGATAACAATGCTGGATGGAAGCAATATACATCTCTCTGACGTGTGCTCAACACTGTGCCTGTCTTTACATTTCCCAGAATGAATTCATCTCACTGATGTGTTTTTACTCCAGCTCGGCTGTTATTTGGCTGTTAACTTGGTTTTGCTGCTTTTAGCTTTGAGAGGTACTTTGTAAAATGCAGCAAGCCTCCAGTATTTAAAGGATTTTCTTCATAAGCAAGGTTTTTCTGTTTATTAACTTGGTCTGATCAGTCATTCACACAAAAGTAGTCTGAGCACTTGCCTTGTTGATCATGTGTCAGGTTTCTGGTCATGCCCAGAGTGGATAAATCTCATGCTCCAGCTGGAGACATCTCTGCTTTCCAAAGGAATCTCAAGCCTGGTTCCTGTTGTGCCATTGTGCTCCACATTTTAGGGTTTCCTCTGCACTTAACACACTTGATGCAACTATTGAACTAATTTAACAAGCTTTTCCTGAGGTAAACTGGGAAGAGCAGGGAAAACATTACAACACGCAGGGCAGTGGTACTCCAGGACCAAGACTGAGAGCCCCTGCTCTAGGCTATCTAAATACAGAGGTTACAGAGGTAAACAAATGTAGCAATGCTCAAGGACTCTTACTGGTGTAGTGTGCTTGTTCAGGCAAAGAATCAAACTCCCCCAAGCAGCAGTGCTACTCATTATGCTGCACCAACCGCAGTATAGGCCTAATGATCTAAGTAACAGGCCCTTTCCCTCACGTTAGGGATAAAAGTATGCAAAAAAGCATCTTATCTATAAAACAAAGAACTTCTGTATAGTAAGAACATAACGTAATCAGCATCTCCTTGCTTGGTGATTCATTCTGCTGGTTTAATACCACTGAAGACTCTACAAAATCTGTGTATGGATTTACTGCTTTGAGCATGGCCAGAAGAGTTTGTCCCTGAGCTGCCCATTCCTGTCGTACGCCACCTTCTAACATGGCCTGTATGTCATTCTAACACCTGGAAAATTTGGAGAAAACTTTCTAAACAGAAAAGCCAAATGATTTGTCAGTTTGTAATTTTGTCTTAAGTTTCAGAGTCTCCTTCTGGGCTTCGTTCCTTATATTTAACCCTAAGAGGTTTTTGATATAATTAGTGTCTGTATTATGGCACATGGGTGTGCAGGAAAGTGTATGGGCAGCTCTGCCTTACATGGACCAAGCAAAACCTCAGTAGTAGTCTGTAGAAGATTCTATAGGAGTCTATAGCAGATTCTGTAGAGGTCCATGGGAGGTTCTGGAAATGTACTGCTGCACTGGAAATCTTCAAAAAGCTAGCAGCCTATTCTTACTATAAGGACATTCCAATTTCAAGCCTTCTTGTTGCCCTTGTTTTAGGATGTTTGTGCAAAGGACCTCTTTACCTCAGGATTGCATAGTCAGTCAAAGATCTGAAGCTGGCCGCCATGGCTTTATGTGGATGAGTAAGGCTTGAAGGCCTAATGAGGTTGCATCTAGTAGCTGGCTCCCTTTAACTTTGACTAACTTTGATCTAGTGCAGAGGTGCCCAACTCTGGTCCTGGAGGGCAAGTGTCCAGTTCAGTTTGATGATTTCCTTCACTAAAACTGGCAATTAACAGATGAGTTGAACCAGGTGTGTTTCAGCAGGGAAATCATCAAACTGGTGGCCTTTTGGAATCCAGTGTTGGGCTCCCCTGATCTCGCGGTTTAATTGTTTTTCTGCCTCTAAAGGAATGGAGCATTTTACTATTTCTAAATAGGTACCTATCTAAACTATGCTTTCCAAATCTCACAATGTGCCTGAACTATTCTGTGTCTTATTCATATACAGAAGAATGTCAGTCATTATTAACGCATTAATACATTAATACATTTTTGTTGCTGTTTGTTATTTTCAAATCAGGTCGTAGCGATGAAGCTTTTGAGACATTTTTCGGCTCTTTTGTAAAGGTCTAGACTAATTGCTTGGTTGCATTGAGGTTTTGTCAGGGATTCATTTTGGTGTTGTTGAACATTGGCTTATTTCGTGAGACCATTGAGGTCTGTGATGAGAGCACCTTGACCCTCTATGAGTTTCCCTTGGCCCCCATGGCCAAACATGAACTGAGTCTCGTTTGCGCATGCAAGGAGGTGAAATGCACCAAAATGTTTGTCCCTGCCACAGGAAAAAGGGCCTTTCTTCCAGCAGCTAAGCTCAGAACTCTGTTCCACGCATCTCGCCCATCACAGTGGACTTCTCACCCCTCGTAAACGGAACGTATTGATTCCCTTCGCCTTTCCATGCAGCACTATGTCCGGAACAGGAGCGTGCTAAACAACCTCCACATTGAGAGGAGAAGTCATGTAGCTGCCTATGCACTTTTGACCTCTGTGAGTCCAGCAGAGGATGGAATAGCCATATTGAAGACTCAGCGATTATTCTGTTCCCACACCAGCGAGAGACCGCCACTGTCGTCCCCTGGAGACGATGGCACCACAGCCTTTTGTACCCCCTTCCTCCCTTTAATGGGTTATCCTACTGGAATAAAAGGGAACATCCAGCTTCACTCCCAGCCTTCAGCCTCATATCATGGGATAGACTGGCTCAGACAGATGCTTATAGCTTTAAAACATTTCAGAGATCTGTCTCTTTCTTTCTGCAAAACCTTGTCAGTGACGGTTTTTTTTTTCACACTGTGAAGATTGCTGATGGTGAAGGTGAAAACAGAGCAGTTTTAGAGTGTGACAACATACCCGCTATGTTTGATCAGCTCCAGCAGTTTCACCT
This sequence comes from Brycinus macrolepidotus, assembly GCA_037974445.1. Lineage (NCBI taxonomy): Eukaryota > Metazoa > Chordata > Actinopteri > Characiformes > Alestidae > Brycinus > Brycinus macrolepidotus. The sequence goes on from JBBPCZ010000007.1 coordinate 9,488,697, forward strand.
TTCTAACCGTTAAAGGGCCCATGTCATGGAAAACTAAATAACCCCACATATCTTTCAAATAGAAGACTTTAATATAATGCCAAGGTATTAAAACCTTAAAGTATACCATCCACTCCAGAAATTAAACTGATAAAATAGCCCACTCATTAGCTGGTTTTGTGACACAAATGTACACAACCTACAGCAGTTTAGGTCTGTCTAGTCATGATAAAATTGAAAAGAGTGTTTTGGCCTGGTCAGCTTTTTGAATGGGACATAATACATAAATCAGTCTTGAAGGGACAGTAACCAAAACAACCTGTTTAATTCTAAAAGATAAAGAAAGTTTGGAAAAAATGGTCATGTAAACATGCATTATGAATTTTTGGTGCATAAACCCACATAAATATCCTAAGTACACCTCAGAGTAAAAAAAAAAGGAAAATATAGGATATGGGCCCTTTAAACAATGTAGCTTAGACCAGCACTTGCTACTTACACTTTGGGGAAAAAAAAAAGGAGTTTTCAGTTTTCTTTCCATGATCATGGTTTGTTCTTGCTAAATGGGAACCTGATAAGCATACATAACTGTCATCTCAGTGTGATTTTCATTTCTGCACTATTGTTTCTGTAAAGCAGGCTAGTGAGCTTGCTGGCCACTATTACTGTCCTATGCCAAACTAAAAATGAGTGATACTTGTGCAAAAACTCTCACTTTTTTATATTCACGTTCTCCAGGATGTTAAGTGTTACATGTTGCAGGCTTAACTGGAGATTTAAAAGGGTCTCTATGGAGGACCATATGGTTGTTGTTGCTGTTGTTGTTGGAAACAATTAGCATTGCTTGGATCTCAAGCTCTCCTGGAGTGGCAAAGTTAAACAACCATCAGAAGTCCTGCCATATTTCATCTGCTCTGTCACAAGATCGGGTTAACGTCCAGTAAGGGCGACATCAGCACTGACTTGACTGAGGCAGAGAGCATAACACTCTCAACTGGAATAAGTGCTCTCCAAAAAAAGAATGTGTGTTCAATGCTCAGCTGGTTGGTCCCACACAGTGGACGTTGGTCCTTTTTTAAAATGGGCGGACAGATTTGTCTTTTGTATAAGCATTATAAGGCAACAGAGGGAAAATTGTGTGTGCGAGGATGCTTGTGTGTATGTATGTGTGTGCGCGTGCTTTATTTTTGTGAGGTGGTGGACTGAATATGCATTAAAAATATATAAATGTATCATTTGAAACATAAAACTATAAATATTGTATAGATTCTCATTCATTTCTGTAATCTTGCTCATGTAATGCAACCACCTTTCTTTTCGAAAGGAGTAAATGTTTGGTACATGTTTGTAAATAATGTTTGCATCGCACTTGCAGTCTTCAAATGTACGTCTGTTCGTTTCTGCGCTTAAACCCTTCGTTGTTTATTACACACCATGAATTCAAACATGCTTGCGTAACTTTGTACATTTTATACATGTTCATTAATGCCGTGAATGTTTGTGTTTGTTCATTTGTTTGTTTATGCATATGTACAGATGTGAGATCACAGCAGCTATATTACAGTATGGAAATAAAGCACTTGTTCGGTAAAAAGTGTTTTAGCATTAATTTTTACTGACCTAGGGACAGTGGTAAAACCTTATACTATATAGTGTTTGTTGTTATATATATATATATATATATTTACATCATTTGAAAATAACAGCTGCTGCTTTAATTTTATAATGAAAGGAGCAAAAAAATTTGTCCAAAATACAATTTTGTTACTTTGGCTTACAAAGAAAGTTAAGAGGTTTTGTTCTAAAGCTGCCTAATTCATATAAAAATAAAAAAAAACTTATTTCCAAATGAAACCTTCCCATATAGAAAATATGATGCCACTGTATATTACACATTAACAAAGCACGTAACAGTGTGACCACTAGTGATGTATTCACTGTTACAGCTGGACTACAGAACTGCAACCAATGTAATTACACACACATACGTTTTATATATA
>JBBPCZ010000007.1:9491669-9506415 GCA_037974445.1 Brycinus macrolepidotus
TATATATATGAATAACAGGGAATACAGTTACACTGTAGTTACATGCATTGTTAAAGTGCCCAGTTATTAGACACTTTTATTATAATAAGCTCTATTTTCTACCAGATATAGATAGATGCCTCAGATGTAGATGACTAGTGCCCTGTATTACAATAAAAATATAAACAAAGTCATATATTCCTATAAACCTATTGCTTATCCTCGTTCTGATTTGTTATCATTTTACTGTGTATTATTGCCCCCTGCAGGACATACTAGAGAACTGCACGAGATTCTTGAGAGAGAGTTTGATGGTAGATCCAATTTACAGTTAAATCAGAGGTCCCCAAATCAGGGCCTGGGGAGCAATGTACAACACAGCTTGGTAGTTCCCCTCTTCAAACACACTCACTAAACTTGGCTATTAAAGTACATTTATCTAGGTGTGTTTGAGCAGGGAAATCACCAAACTCTGCTGGACACTGAATTGTGCTGGGCACACACCCAGTCTAAATGTTGTGGATGCCTTATGCCCAATGTTTAGAAATGATGCACGTAAATATCTAAAGTAGACTTGCTTATGTGGGTTCTGACATTGTATCATATACTTTTATCTATCCATAAAAATGGAATTTGCAGTGCTTACAATTGTGGTGGTGGTGAGGGGATGGTAAGGTTACACTACTATGCAGCTTCTTTAGCCTTGTATAGGAGGGTATTGTTCATTTCACAGCTTTGAATGAGCTGTGAATCAGAAAAAAGCAAGTTCAAACAGCAGCATAACATTACCCTAATGTACCGCACAAGCAAATGTTGAGATCACCTACAGCTGACAAACCAACAAACATGTAACTGAGTAAAAATGACAATGCCTTCCCTATAAATATACTTGAGTATTCCTTACCAGGATTCCTTAATGGGGTACCCTGAGCCTATCCTGGGGTCTACGGGCGCGAGGAAGGAACTAACCCTGGGCGGGGCGCCGGCCCACCGCAGGACACACACACACACATCAAAAAATTGCACAGATGCTTCAGGACCAAGGGCGCCACCGTGGGTCCCCTGAAACAAGCTCTTTCTGAAAACCTTTTAAATAAAACTTGCACAGATGCTTCAGGATCAAGACCAAAATGAGCTGCTAAGTAGCTTAAACTGAACCACTAGATGGCAGCACAGTATGGCTTGGCTTCTCTCACCTCTAACACTGGAGAGAATATGGTCGTTTTAATATGAGGACTCTTGCAGTTTTTCTGTCCTCATCTGTCTGTGCCTGTGTATCTAATGTAGAATGTCCCATTCGGCATTCTGGGATTCAGTGTTGTGCTCTGGGATTCAAAGTTCAGGTAAAGTGTTGTTTACAGTTACCAGACCAATTTGGCAGAGAACAGTCAGGTATGAGTTATGCCCTCCTTTACTAATCTAAATCATCAGTGAGCTTCAACTATAGAAAGTTACAGTAAGTAACTTACAGTAAGTAAATTATTAGCTCATTTATCACCAGATGAAATTCCTGCATAGTCTAAATATGTTATGTGAGGTCAGGGGAGGCTGTCCCATATGTACACTTTTAAAACTAGTGTCCTTAAGGTCCCAACATACTGGCTGGAAGCACCCAGAGGCATCAAACCTAATCTGGTATGTCATTTTCTGCCATAATAATATAATCAATCTCTGGTCTCAGTGTCAGATTAAAAGTTAAACAATAAGGCTTTTTTTTTAAAAGGTGACTTTAATCAAAAAAATGATCAAGTACAACAACAAAAAAACATTCCAAAAAATGATTTACTGTATCAGCAAGTAGCCAAATATACATAAACTTAATTCTGATTCATTCAGTGGCTGTTGTCGGTCACAGGAATAAACAGTCATTGGTGCAAAATAAACCCAGACATGGTCATTAAAACATCCAAACCTAACATGGAGTGCATCAGACAGATGAGAATCCCTGTGTGGACAGGAACCTGTCAATCATGTCAAAAGACCTCAATGGTTGGTCATAAGGCAATATGTGTCCCCCGCCTCTAACAATCACCTAGAAAAAAACAGAAGGCGGCAAATGAGACCTGAGATTTTCAAGCTTATTAATCCTGGGATCATAAATGGCACGTAAAAGAACAGAAAAGACCACCCATACTATTCATTTTGTTGTTGTTTTTTTTACACCTTAACTATAAAAGTGGAACGCTCCATGACAGCTGTCATATTTGGTGTGCTATTTAAATACTTTACATATACATAAATAGACGTGTCTTTACTTTGGAGGACTTTGTTACAAAGCCACTGGTAGGATTACACTTGCGACACAGTAAGAATGAGCTTTTTACAGATGTGGTTCAGCGTTTGCTCATTCCTCTTGGAATTACGAAAGCCCTTCTGATGAACTAGCAATTTCATAATCCTCCATAATTTATGCAATTCAGGAGACTGGCTAGGCCTTACAAGCACCTTCAACTCTTTTAGAAATCAGTAGAGTTATTTTTCCTGTATACTTTGCTGTCATGGCCTTGTTGAAATATTCTTCCCAGAAGAATATATGTGGCCAAGCAGATTAAATTCTAATATTTTCTAGTACATTGCACCACTCTTATTTCGTGTCCTGTTTCAATGTACCAGTATCGTTTGCAGAGAAGCAGCCCCATATCATGATGCTTCCACCTCTTCACAGGGTGTATAGTGTTCTTGGGATCTTTCTCTAAACATTGTCTAAGAGCACATCATTATAAAAATATTTACCTAAAAGCTTGTGTAATTGTGCTGCAGTCTGTTGCTTACTGTTCTCTGTGTAACCTGCAGCTCTTCAAGTGACAGCTGGCTTCTCTCTTACCTTCCTTATTAATCTGAGAGTCTGTTTTAAAATCTTGCATGGCACACCCTCTCCAGGGACAATAAGTTGTGATCCCACAAACTTTCCACTTGTGTATTATTGAAACAGTACTGACAGGCATGTTTAAGGTCTTCACTATGGCTTCTTTCATTCAAGTGTTGTTTAGTAATGCTGTCCCTGGCAACTTTAGGAAGCTCCCTCAACTTCACCAATAATTGCTACTTGCATGAAATCTTCCCAATCAATTGTCTTTTATGATGACACCAGATGCACAAGATTACCAAATTCTAAGCCTGGAAAAAAACAGACATTCAAGCTAAAAAAGGTTAAAATACCCATCCTTGTACACAAGAACAACCAGTGTCCCACACAACCCCCTCAAAGCTGAGTTCTGCAACAAGCATTCACTCACCTGGTAGAATTCTTCCACTTGCCGGACGTAGCCTGCTACCTCTGTGTCACTGGGACGGACCTTCCAATGGAAGCGTTCTGCCTTTTTATATGCATCTGCCCCGGTCCAGTTCACTGTGGGCAGGAAGCGCTCGGTCAGTGGAGCCGCCACAATAACATCCAGCTGTCCACTGTAGATTAGCACCTAGACAAACAGATGACAGTGTCACATTCCATTGCATTATAGAAGCCAGCAGAACTGAAATGCACCCCTGATATGGACATGAAGCACTACAATGCCACATCGCAGAGCTGCACTCACCCTGTATTTGTCCATGAGGACACCCAGCCATGGTTTGATAGACTTCATGACATCCTGGAGCAGGTGCTTCTCCACCTCAGACCCATCATTGAATGTTAAGTTTCCAACGTGGATTGAATTCCTCACTGTCGGCAAAGTCACAAACTTGGCAAAGTACTCTTGATCCACAGGTGCCTGTTGAGAAGACACATGAAAACAGACCAGGCAATGAACATGCAGGACCACTGTACATATGTATGTATGATGAGCCACTTTTATAAGGTCCTTCTACATACACACACACACTCATTCATCAATGGCCAAGACCCCCAAGAGCAGGAATTCTTTAGGTGGTGGATCATTCACATATAGCAGTACTGCTGAAGTTTTAAAAACTATTTTTAAAAACTCCAGAAGCACTGCTGTGTGATTACACTGACATTCATTTCGGTTTCTTTCAGAATGAGATAGAGAGAGAGAGAGAGATAGAGAGAGATAGATATATATAGAGAGAGATAGAGAGAGATAAATATATATAGATAGAGATAGAGAGATAGACAGAGAGATAGAGGAAAAGAGAGAGAAAAAGAGAGAACAGGTAAATTCTTTAAGTTAATTCTGAGACCTGGTCGTAAGAGAAAACACTTTACTTCAACCCTGTTACATAAAACGGACATGCCCATGCCATAAACATCTCATGACAGGTGTCATGGTGTCATATGCTATCATGAGATGTCATGAAAGATTACGTCCACTGTCTTGTCACCAGTGCTTGAAACTACCATGACAGCCTCTACAATGTTTGATGTGATAACAGTTTGCCACATTCTAATTTAAGGTCTTGACATTAAACATAGTCATAATATTGCACATGAAACAGCTCCCTGGTAAATATGTATCTATTATGAATTCAATACAGTATGAACACTGACACAGCATCTTGCTGAACACTGAGTATGCTTTCTGGATAACAAATCGTAACAATCAGATTTTTGCAAATATTCAGAAAAAATGCATCTGTATGGGTAGTTTTGCTTGAATCTCGTCTCACAGTGCACAGGAGGGCCTAAGCGGATATTTCCTTTTGAAATGAAATGCAAAAAGAAAATGTTCTAAGTACCTGACACTGCATGAAGTTGAAATAGTTGGTGCAACCAGTAGCATTTTGGAAGAATGAGGGATAAGGAACAAGGTCTCCATTCAGTAAGCTGTCAAAAACCTAGGAGAGAGAGCGAGCAAATAGATGAAGAGAAACCACTTTGAACTTTTCCCTGAACAAGTTTTAATTAGCTTACTTAAAGTAAAGGGTTCAGATCATACACTGTTCTTGTAGTTTATTTCTTTCCCTGAGGTCCACCTAAGTTTGTGTGGGTTTATGTAGCTAAGACAGTCTTAATTCATTTTTATATGACCATTTTCCAACCGCTCTGTATTCTTTAGAACTAAACAGGCTGTCTTTGTCACACATTCACACATACACTCTGTTAGCACTGGATGTATTGTATTGTACCTCACCCAAAAATTACTGCAGGCTAGATCACTCTGAAGACTGAATAGGTGGATATTTGCGAATGCATTGGTTTTTGTGACATCACATAACCAGCGAATTCAAAATGAACGATTTTGGAGCTCTTTTATGAAGGATTTTTTCCCCCATTATATAAGCCCTTTAAGCCAAAAACTCACATAGGAAGTGGCCACTCCTCTGCAGTAAATGGCCTAAAACTGCGATGAGTAAAATCCAGATATACCACAATATCAGGCATACCTCAAATGCTTCTATCCACTTTTGCTGCTGGATAAGTCTGACGCCAGCATCTGTCTGCAGCTTCACATACTCCCTCTGCAGCTCATCCACCAAGCCAGTCTGATACAGGAAATCAGCATAGCCGCCCATCATCTGACAGAGAGGACAAAGAAACTAGAATCCAGATTTACTTACGAACACACGCACACACGCGCGCACACGCGCTCACACGCGGACACACGCCCCTTTGAAATATGATTGGTTTCAATGGGTAATTCTCGGCCCACTCACCAACTCAGGGTCACACAGACCATCTCCAATGGCCACTCCCTTAAAGTTGATCTTCACTTTGGCCGAGGGGTTATTCTTGTGGATATAGTAGCCGATTGCTGGGACATACTTCCCTGCATAGGACTACAAAAAAGGTAAAGGGAGACTGTCACTGTTACAACAAAACCTTGTGCCTTAACAGAAAAAAAGGAGACATGCATCTTAAAAGAAACACTCCAGTATCTGCCACATCTGTAGCATGCAGTCAGTTACACTGAAAATTGTAAGTTCCCTGGACTATGAAAAGAACAGAAAAGTTTGTCCCAAAGCAAACGTATAATAAAAGCCAATAGATTGCCTCTACTCATTGGTTTATAAAAGTGGATTTTAAGTCCATTCTTTTCTAACTGTATGTCAAAATTGTCAATGTGCATACAGATGCAGTGGATGGAGATTAAGTTAAACACTGGAGTGTTCCTTTAACCTCAGTGAATGGTCAAGTTAAAAAGATTTTATTTAAAGTGAGTTTGACAATATATTTTAAATTAATTTGACAATGTAAAAGGCAGAAGGTGTTTTCCAATAGTGTAAAAAAATAACATTTTTTAATACAATAAAATGTGCTTTCCAGGGATCATATGCTTGTTACAGTTAGGTAGCTTAAGAACAAATGACAGTACACAGTAGTAATTAGACAACACTGCTTGCCATCACTGTTATTCCTATATGAGTGCATGAGATAAGTGCTCACTCACCTCTCCTGTGGCGTAGAACTCATTGGACTGAAATTCGCTGAAGATCTGGAAGAACTGAATCAGTGCACTAAAGCAAAAGAGGAAAACAACAAAAATATAAACATTTAAATTAAAAAAGCTTCACAAACTAGCCATTTCTCAGCCAGCTTACTTGTACAGGTCCCGACCAACGTCATCCTGGTTTGTGGCAAAGCCTTTGTCATCATCAGTGAAGCTCCATCCAGTGCCCACCTAATCAAGCAAGATTGTAAACATGTTATTACTCTAAAAATGGGGTGTTGAGACAGAACTCCAAGGATGACAATATTATGCAGGACGGTACATTGAAATGTAAGAACTTACAGGGTTGTCGATGTAAAGAACTGAGTATCTGGAGGTCCAGGGGATCTCCCTATACCCCACTATAAACAGGCAAAATGTGTTAAGAATTAGACATGTACTAATATACCACAACTTCATACTTCTAAATTGTGTAGCAAACTCAGAGGTAACATTCTATTTCACAGTGTTCCTCCTTGTCGTTTGAGAACATGCACTCACAAGTGAGATTCTGAAACACAACGTAGGGTCCATGCTCTACAAAAAGGCCAAACATGGAGGTGCCTCCAGGGCCTCCCTGGAGCCAAAGCAGCACTGGAGCAGTTTCTGGTTTCACCTGCAGATACAAACTCACATCAGTGGGAACCACTAACTTGTGAATATTAAAAGACTGAAAGAGTTTAATGTTTAATTTAAGGGATGCATGCCGATATTGGAATCATACAGGTATGGGCAGATCATGTGAACTGATATTTGATGATGTGGAACTTTTTAGGTGGGGTTGGGCTATGATGAGAAAATGTTTGCATTTTATTAATTTTACTCTGCTTGCAACACTATATGAACTGCTAATGTAGGTAGACCATGTCCCAGTTTCTAAATGTTTGTGTATCTACATCATTATCTGCAATGATCACAACAGATATGTATAATGAAAATATGGAAATTGCAACAGCCCACCGGCACATTGGGCAAGTCTGCTGTTTTATTCGTCATTGTAGTCCTCACTGATGTGTTTACTGTGACATATTGTATGTGCAGTGCTCTTTTATATACAACCTAATGTCTCTTAAGGATAAATAAAGTGTTTATGAATTTCAAAGAAAAACATCCCTGCAGTTGTGCAAATACTCAGGACCACCTATGTTGAGTTACATTATGTAGATATGGATCGATACTAAGGAGTGAAAATAGGTGGAGGAGAAATACAAGATTAAAGCAGGAATGTATAATAACCCATTCAGCAAACATTTCAAATGGAAGAGTTTGATTCAGACACTTATGCCTCAAAGAAACTCAGAGTAAACAAGCTTGTACAGCTCTTATCTTAAGTGCAGCTATAATAAAGTGGTGAATCTGATACCATGAGTCTAAAGTAAAACATGCAGCTAAGAGCTGCGTCTTGTTGCAGGGTGTTACCTGTGCAGGAAAGAACCAGAAGAAGAGGTTGCTGTTGTAGCTCTTGTTGACAGTGAGATAGCCAGAGTAACTCTTCACATTGGCACCAGGCAGAGGGCCCACCAAGCTCAGCTTTTTAGCTGCAAGTCAACACAACAGAGCAAGGTTATTTTCTACAGTGAACGTTGGAATGAGGAGACTTCTAATTGCCATTTAGAGAAGTGTTTCTTAATCCTAGTACTGGCCATTCTCTGCACTGCACCGTTTCCAACAATTCCACTCAAGAAACAGTGACTTAGGAGATACTCTTGCCCTAGCAGAGATGAAACAGAGGGGCTCCTCACAATCCAAACAACGGGACACATTCAGAACAACTACAAACATTCTACCACCAATATTATGGGTATTTAAAATAGATCAAACTATAATTTGAGAATATTCAGATGAACCCAGCATTGAGAGTGTTCTTGAATTTGCCCAGCAAACTCACAGAGAGGAAAAAAATAAATAATTTCACCAAATAGATGGACAAAAATATATATATTTCACTGAACCCACACTGTAACTGACAACTAGACTAAAATCAAGGCCAAACTCACCAACACAAGCCAAAGGGAAGAAAATGGCCTTTCAAGCAATCTTCAGCAGAGATTTTCAAATTGTCACTGCCACATCTCATCACTGCCTGACAAAAATCTGTACTGTACAACTCAATCACCACATATTAAATGGCTTCAATTTAATGGGGGAAAAAATCCTTCCTTGTAAAACTGCCAGGGCCCCTTTCTACCAATCAATTTGCTGTTTATATTGTTTTTGGTTGCAGATGATTATCCAAAGTGCGTTTCAGTTCTGTGATGTTTAAAAAAAACACAGTATAAAATGGGAAATCGGTCAAAATTCCAGATGCTAACGTAATAGAAAAAGTTCTCTTTTTTCCAACCACTGCATATAACCCATGTGACTTTTCATAACCCATGTGACTTTTCCTTGATGTACGCAGAGCCAGCTGTGGAGTTTGTGCATAATATTAATAGGCTGATCACACACATTTGTTACTATAATCACAATTTTCAGTTAAAAACATACTTGCTTAGACTATAGCTTTCTTCCGAGATTTAGGTTTATTGCTTCTGTGTGCTTGGCATTTCCATCATCTCTGATAGAATAGTCTAAAACCAAGATTACCCTTGATAAATGACTGATGTGTGACAGTTTCTCTTATGTCTGGCTCTCACTCTATCCGATCACCTGTATATCGTGCAAACTGAAGCGTGTCTTCTACAATTTCACAAAATACTCCTATGTTTTAGTCGAGGAGGTTATGCACCAGCTCCATACCTTCCTCTATCTTTCCCTGCTCCAGATAGGGGGTAAGGAAGAGAGCCTTTCCAGGGTCTTGTCCTCCTAGGTGACTGACATAGTGGGCTTTTCTGCAGAAGAATGAAGAGCAGCCCCTGGAGCTCACCGGCTCCATGAGAGCCCAGACAAAAAGGAGCAGACCCAGCACTTCCTTCAGCATTGCAGTGAAACTGTGTGGTCAGGAAACATGATAGGGAACTTCAGCATTCACAGGACACTGAATAGGTTACATTTCTCTTCATTATATCAGACAGCTGGAGACTCAACATGTCTAAACATGCAGGGTAGTGACTCTACAGTACTGGCTTACAAAGCATGCACATCTTACAGCCCTACAGATACTAGGACAAGGAACATGCAGCATATGCATTTTAAACCATAAGCCTATGCGACAAACAAGTAAAACGAGACATACTGAAGAGGTAATAGCTTTACATAGCCTGTGGTGCCACTAACGCTTCCTTAAAACAGCTAAATAACTCACACAAGAACGAAAACAGTTAGCTGGTGATTCTTGGTAAAGTACGTCGTGACCTACCTCGATGGTGGGCACTCACCTTTGAGCTCCTGTGGGACCAGATTTAGAAATAAAACAGAAGTAAAGGACGGTCCCAGTGGGTCACGTTGTAGTTGGGCTTCAGTCATATGATCACATGTGGCTGAACCTGGGTCATGTGACCACTGTCAACCAATCAGCTGCAGCTCAATAGACTCTTAAACCAAATACAAATGGAAAATAATGAGTTTGCAGGAATAAAGAGAAGACAGATCAACGGTATTGTGTAAATGAAAAAAATCTGTCTTTTTTATATTAACCAGAACACTATGATTATATCTGAGATGCATTAATGCACTGTATTTAGTAGTTAGTAACATAAGACACACTGCTGCTTGCTGTACTGTAATTTCAGTTTTTGGTCTGTTCTATAAGTGTCTAAATTAGAATTGAAAAGGAATTCTGTTTTAAACATGGCCATAAACATTAGCAGTTATTTAAACATTAACAGTTAGCCAGTACTATTAGAGACACTGTTGCTTGTTGTACTGTAATTTTAAAAAGTTTATTGTCTGTTTAAATTAGAATTGAAAAGCAATTCTATGAAATGTCTGTTTAAACATATGTAAGGCTTCGGTAGGTAAATGGAGCTTGGAAATTAGGATTTTTTTTATTTCGCACCATTTTAAAGACAACAACTGAGGAATAGCGTGCATAATCTATAATTTACTTTTGTATTGGTTATTATGCATATCGTACATAAGTGCGTATTTGTTTTTATTATGGTAAAAAAAAAAAATTATTATAGTAAATTATTATAGCAAGTTTGGAAAGCAGTACATGCCACTTCCAGGACCATGCAAGCACACCATAGGAGGCTTTGCCTGTGTTTAAAATTACTTTTGCCTTCACTTTACACACACACACACACACACACATACACTATGTGTGTGTATGTGTGTATGTATTTGTGTGTATGTTTGTGTGTGCGTGTATGTGTGTGTGTGTATTTGTGTATGTGTATGTATGTGTGTGTATGTATATGTATGTCTGTATGTGTGTGTGTGTATTTGTGTAAGTGTATGTCTGTATATGTGTATGTATGTGTATGGTGTATGTGTGTGTGTGTGTGTGTGTATGTGTGTGAAGTGAAGGGAAAAGCCTCCTATGGTGTGCTTGTATGGTCACTGAAGTGGCATGTACTGTTTTCAAAACTTGCTATAATAATTTTCTATAATTAAAAAAACGTGCCTTAAAGTGGAAGCGCGCGCGCGTGCCCGGTTGCGCGTCCACGGTCACGCGTCGCGCTTCCACTTTAAGGAGGCGGATCCAGGGGCAGAGCGTGGCGTGTGTCTCTTGAAGCCTGGATCCTGAAGTGGCACATGGAGACAGCACAGTGAGAGCCTAAATCTCCTTCAACATGACGAGGGCTGGAGAGAATGGCGTGGCCCGGAGTGGGTGAAAGTTTTGGCTCATTTACTTTCAGCTGACAGGTCGACACATCTCCCCCCACGCGTCTCCATATCGTGCGCCTCGGCTATTTTTATCCCGTCTGCCGTGGAGCGCCTCAGAGCTCTGTGACAGCTGGAGAAGATCGAGGAGAAGAGCCTCCCTCACATGAGCACAGACTACCTGGGTGATCCGAGAAGAAGGACTGAGATGGACGAGCTGACAGAAGGTGACTGACTGACTGACTGAGATATGGCAGCTTCCAGTAACTCCAGTCTTTCAGGTTCCTCCGTCTCTTCTGGTGAGTAACAACTGGTCCAAAGGTCCAAGTAGGCATTGTTTATGGACTAGGAACTCTCTGTCACACATATACACACACACTGGCCCTTTTCCATCTGTAACCTCGATGGTAGCACACGGATAGGTTTATTTGAGTAGAGAAGCTGTTGTGTGGTCTTTTTTTCATGGCTATGGGTTTGGAGAGCAAAAGCCAGTTACTCATTAAAGCAGGATAGAACATGCTGAGGTGTGTCATTCAGCTCAAGACAGTTTTCCTCGTTCCTGAATGAGAATCATGTCTATTCTTTAACACAAGTGGATATTGCAGTTACTGTGTTAGTGGGACTTCAGTCATTAATGAAAGAGTCTGGAGCTGTGAAGTTACACAAAGGTTCAAGTAATGCTGTGTGGTACTGATCAGTCACCAGTCACAGTCTTTTTAGAGTATGTTGGGATGTCACATGCTCGATATGTATATATATATATGGTTGAATATAATCATGGGCATCATAATGCAAAATGTAAAACTATCACTGAAAAGCAATATCATAGTGTATCTGTGTCGTTGTAGGCTGGCACTGCACTAGCTGCCAGTTTGCACAACGTGTCTGTTCTCACTTACAACAGGAGCAGAACTGAAATATGCCGGTGCTGGACTGCTACGACTGTCCCAGTGAGCGGTGCACGCCTTATTCTTAGGGCAGTTAGAGATTGCTTGGCTGTAATAAAGGATGCAGGGAGCCTCTCCGATCACCATTATTTAGTTTTATGATTACACTCTGTGTTTTTAGACCAAAGCGGCCACTCTGCAACTATATTTTGCTGCGAATCCAAAGGGGGAAAGAATTAAAGGTTTTCTGCCCCTGTCTTCAATCAAACTATAATTGCTTTTGAATGCAGTGTTACTATTTAAAAACACTGCAGTAAAGACATTTAGTAAAGACATTAGCTTATGATAGTATGCTAAAGTTTTTTTGCAGAAGTTTAATTGTGCTTTTTGTCTGGTTAACAGCATTGTGTAAGTTTCATTTCTGTGTTTATTTTAATATAACATAGAACACAAAGTCCAGCCAAAAATGTCATATTTGTAGGTTTGTATCATAAACTTTATGAATGCTGACTGTAAGTAAATATATATGATGTATTAAGAAAACATGTTGGAACTTCATTAGCATTCATTAGTGTTGATACTAAGTTTAAGAAGATTTTCTCTGTTGTCACAAACCGTCTGATCACCATGTATGCCCTCAAAGAATTCTCCAGACTGGAACAGGAGAAAAGAAGGTTGTTATGCATGTAGTAACAGTTGGCATAGAAGCAGTGCCAGTTCAAGCAAATTTGGGCATGATTAGCCAGAGTCAAAAATGTGGGCGTGATCACAGATTTAAGGCTGTTTATCGAATCAAGCATGAACCAAGCCACTTTGAAGGGATGGCACATAATAGGCCCGAAACATCTACCGCCTGTGTGAAGTTCCTTAGTGTGTTTATATCTCACTTAAACGTAGTCCTTACATTCGGCTGAGATATCAGTCTTCTTACCTCTCAAAGGAAGCGCAGACAATACATTTTGCTCTCAGCCTATAGGTTATTAAATATGAATGCAGAACAGCACAAATGACTCAGGTAATAACTGCAATGAAGCTGAAGTCGTGAAGAGGCTTTGAATCTGAGAAATGTTTTCCCACCATGAGTGAGTCATTAAGCCTGCTGCTGTGAGCCCAGTGAAAGCTAATTATCCAAAGAGCTCGCTTCCCTTCTTTTTATTCACTTGAGGGAAATTTTCTATTATCTCAACCTTATTATCCTGAACAATCATTGCAGTTGAAAATGAACTTTTCAGATCCTGTGTCATTGTAAATGCTGAGAGGTATGTGTACCAGGTGGCTGAGAGGTGAGTGAATTGTTATCCTTTTGCACCTTATATCAGTGCATCACGTATTCATAAAACACACTCTGATACATACACAGTGTGAACTACACGTTCTGAATGGTTAATGTGGACATTAGGTGTGCCTTCATTATGAATTTGGATGGAACATTAAACCGTTTAATAGGTATATTATGTACCGGCGAACTTTCCTGGCAATAAATCTGTTTCAGTTGGCACACAAATGCTTTAGATATGTAATATTCATGTCTATGCCCTTTACAGTATTCAGTGCTCAGGTGTGACAAGTGTAGTTTGGAGCACTGAATAATTTTGCCTGAAGATCTAATGTTTCCTAAAGCAGATATAAAGACGTGCATGGCTAATGTCATGTTGCCTGGCGACGTGTGAAGAGCGAATGAGCATGCAGGTGTTTAAACACACAGAGCTGAAGTGTTTTTGAGAGAGATAGATAAAGGCCTGGACACGGCAGGGCCGACTCAGACTCGCTCCCCCTTAAAAATGCTCTGCCTGTCCATCTGGGAGGACAGAGGGAGGCTGTGTGAAGGCGGAGGAATGGTACAGGCAGGCAGAACTAACCCTAACCTTTGTGAAGATAACCAGGAATACCAGCATCTTGCTCAATGGATGTTCCAGGTACAGGCGTTTTATTGTGGCAGTTAATCAAATCATCATGATATAAACATTGTAATAACCCCCTTATCTCCAGAATTGCTGCAAATTGTGCACCTGTCTAAGAATTGGCCATGTTATTGGACGATTGTGAGTTGATCCCTGCGGATGGTGCAGCTGTCCATGGCGGGTAGTCCAAGAAAGCACAACTCTTTCTAGGTGGGTAGGATGGCCCTGTTTCTGCCCCATTACTCAGTGTGACAACTTCAAGTGCATGGTCTGTTATATAACAAAATTGGTGTTTCGTGTTCTCCATTCATGTTAAGTTGTCCAATGATGTTTCATTACCGGCAATTAAAAAATGTGGAGGAAGCACCTGCTAGCCCTCACCTTCCCCAGTGCCGGAGGGGTTGTGTTATAAGGGGAGGCCCGGCCAGTGCTTGGGAATTGGCAATAACTAAATTGGAAAAGGAAGAAAACAAAACAACTTTATAGCAGAAGGAAAATATTCATAACTTTAGTAATGTATCTTGATGTAAAACAACTGTATTGTAATTAATTTTGGTAATTCTAGACAATATAAAAATGCTTACAGAATGTAAAGGGCAATCTATGCACAATGTTTTTATTTAATGTAAAATTAGTCTTGAGCTGGCTTGTGCAGTTTTCTTCAGTAGGGAGCCTGTACTGTAGGGGTTCAGTCATATAAAACACTGTTGTATAGTTGTGTAGTGTGGAGGAAGGTACATTTTCTCTGAGGTAAAATAGTATTTTGGAGCTGAACAGAGTGAGCTGTGTTTGCACATGCTGGCCTCTGCTCAAGTTTGGGTTGGTTGTGTACTCTGTGATTCACTCCATGCTTCCTCCAGCTCTCCTACCACCGCGCACACACACACACACACACACACACACACACACACACACACACACACACACACACACACACACACACACA
>JBBPCZ010000007.1:9514505-9532005 GCA_037974445.1 Brycinus macrolepidotus
GGCCGATATATCGGAATATCGGATTTTAAAACCAACAAATATTTGTATCGGTATCGGCCTTCAAAATCCTTTATCGGCCGGGCTCTACACCTGAGTAAAGCAGTGACAACACAGAGCCCAGGGAGCAGTGTGTGTGGGGATGGTACCTTGTTCAAGGGTATCTCAGTGGTGCCACTTGCAGTCCTGGGATTCAAACCCCTAACATTCTGATTGCAGGGGCAGCTCCCTAACCACCTAAAGCTGGGAGCTTACCTCTTTGTTCTCTTTCTGGAGAAGATGCTGGTGAAGATTTACAGGTCTGCCAGCACTGAATTAAAACCATGATAGATAATTGCTGTGGCACGCTGTGACATGGGGTTGAAAAACCAAAAGCTATATTTTAGTTTAGAAGTTACTTATTGAAGGTTTTACATATAGGGTTGTGCAGTGTGACAGTAGTTATCATTATCTTGATAAATTATGTTTCTCTGGTCAAATCGTGGTTTTATTTTCACTTATAGAACACTGACCAGCTGCATGTTTCATTATAAACAGAGCACAGTTAGTCTTGTTTAATTTGATTTAGTGCAGGGTGTGTAACACTGATTAAAAATGAAGTTTTTGATTTTCTTTTTTTTTCCATTCCAACTTATCAGATGTCAGAAAATATGTTATCATGTATTGTGAAAGTATCGTGATATATTTTTGCCATATCACCCATGACTGGTTGTATGTTATCATTTGAAGCTGTTTTTTGTAGCACACTAGCTAATATGTTCCCTGTCCGTCTGCTTCCTCAAGTAGCAAAACACTTTTCAAGCGTGCCCCACCCAGCAACCCAACAGGCCCACCCGTAAGGGCAGCTTGTTGGCTGTTTACCCAGCAGAGTCTCAAAATGAATCCCACCCCCAAAATATTTCACAGACTACAATAGACCTGCTGGTGAACCTCTAGTTGGTATTTGAATGGGACATACTGGTTTCATACGTTTCCATTTGTTAATCTGTTCAAGTCTGTACTCTTTTGCACCACCCTCATCCATATATATTTCTGTTTTGCACTGTATATCTATTGTGGTATACATATTGATATATGTATTGTGGTATATGTTTGTATTGTATGCACTATAGTATATTTATTGTATTGTTATTTGGTGTTTTACTGCACTTCCTTGTTTAATTGCATGTTGTGTCTTGGTCACTTGTACTGTGTGGCCCTGTAAACATAGGCCATGTGTGGGTTGCCCTGAGAAGAATGATGTTTCGTTCTGTACATTTGTATATGATTGGGTTGGCAAATCATGATCCTCTTGATCTTGCATAATAGGTGAAATATTAATATGTAAAAGAGTCCTTGAAAAATGTTTAAAATTTTAGACCCAAGTGTTCAGCATGGTCCATTTAGCACATTAAAGTTCAATGTTTTAAAACATGGAGAAGTATTATTATAATGCCTCGCTCTCACAGACTGGTGGTGCTGATGTGTGTCAAGTTTCTAAGACATTTAATGCATTAGTCATGGGAGATTATCATCATGAAAGTTGAAATACAGAATTTTTAGCAAGAATGTACTGATTTTGTTATTCTCAAAGAGAGCTGAAGTGGGTTGAGTAGGTTGCGAAAAAACAAAGTCCCTCTGGCCAAAGCTCAAAAGTGTCTCTGGTTTTGTGAGCTGGTGTGTGTGTGTGTGACTGAGTGTATATGTGCTGTGTTCGAGCGTGTAGGCTGTACAGGGGAAAAGTGCTGACTGGCTGGAGGCTGAAAGTGCTGACAGAGAGTGAGACGCTGAGCCTGAAATAAGCTACAATCCACAGAGGCCACCATACATGCACTGAAGATCAGAAAACACATACACATACGTTTGTATGCCGCAACACATTTATGCTCTCTCACACCATTCTCACCTATAACACCCTCTTTTAGAAGTGAGTAGTTTTTTTGACTTCCCATATATCTTATCCTGTATCTGAGTTTCCAGTTCATTTGGTTCACCTCCCTTGAACCTACACTAACTGGTCATTTAGATTCATCTACCCTATAAGTGCACTTTGTAAGAATACAATTAGTGACTGTAGCCATTTCATTGCAATTACTGACTGCAGCCTCTCTGTACCCCATTCATCAGTGGAACAGGACCACCACAGGACCAGAGCTGACCAGATATTAGTGATATTAACATCACAGTAGCATGTTAGTGGCTACTGCAATTAGTGTCTGATAGAGTCTACAGTCAATAATTAAATGATTCTGTAACTGCATATGAGTGCACCTCCCATTAGCTCAGTTTCCTGACCTAAAACCCACTGAAAACCTGTGAGGTGTGCTGAAGAGAAGGTTCCAAAAGAGTTGATCTATGACCCTGGAGGATCTGGCAAGATCCTGCATTAGTGGTTTCAGTATTATAGGAGCAGACACATTTCTGCTGTGTTGGTAAATAGAGGCTGAACAAAGTGCTAAATAAAGGGGTGCCGGTAATTGTGACGTATCTGGTTTCGTTAAAAAAATGATGAGGATTTTTATTTTCTTAGACTAGACTTTATTGGTTGTTGTTTTTTTTTTTTTTTACCCCAAATTTATGTAGTGACATCTAATTAACCACAAAGACAGTTTCCCATTAGCTTTCTATTTTAATCCAGCTGACTGTACATACACAAGGATTTCGAAACATGCACACACACATTTATCTTAGTCAATGTGTGTCCATCTTCCTCTACTTACCATGCAGAATGTTGTTAAAGACTGTATTGATCTTTTAATAAATGGCCAGAAAGTCAGCTGCCTTCCTGATCAGGAAATACTGTTTTAAACTATTTCTGTTCAGACACATGCATTTACTCCAGCTGTCAAAACTACATTGTGCTGATGTAATCAAATGCAATATTTCTCTGTCGTTTTTAAGATTGCAGGGTTGTTCTGCCATTTTTCATGCCCATTTTCATTTAAGGGCTTGGCACTCTGTTTTACAGGAGTGAGTGCTCTCTTTAGCTTCAGCATTCATGTTTTGTACCTTGTGTTTGCATTAGTGTGCAATGAGTTTAGCATGCTAAGGTCTTGCAGCCGCTCTCCCACTTTGTGAAGGTCCCCTGAAAAAGGGCTTGAAAAGTGCAGAGCACAGCAACATTCTGAGCAGCCATCCCTAACCCACCCTACAACTTTCAAAGGAATTGATATTTTGGTTTTTAGTCAGCATTTATCATGACATTTCTAGCTATAAAGTGAGCTTTCAGTGACTTTATGGTCCTGTGTCTCTGTGGACGCCACTGCAGCTACAATCCAACAAACCAGACTGAACCCTCAGCACAAAAATACATTTAAATTTTAATATTTAAATACACAGAGATGTCATATTCTCTCACAGAATTTAGCTGTACTGTAGAGCTACTAGCTCACCACTGCATGTGTTTGGCTTCATGGTAAGTGGGAGTATTCACATATGGCAAACAAAATAATTTGTAGGCCTTTCACAATATCATATGATAGAAAAAATGAACAACTGTAGAAAACAATTACGCTCAGATTAAGTAACTGATCAGCTGATTACGTAATAATTGTGACAGGCCTGGTTATTTGTATGGTGAATTATTCCCGACTCATGAATTTTATCTGAACTGTCCTCATGTATAGACTCCCCAATACGATTTAACCCACCAAGTTGCACAAGTAAGTAATGATAAATAAGTAAATAAGGGGTTGAAGCTGAAGTTAGCTTCTTGTTTCCAGTTCTGCCTTACATGGTTCTGCCTCAAGTGATGCAAAGTTACATTCTGCTGCTGCATTATTTAAAGTTAGCAATAGAACAGTAGTAGACAGTGAGAATCTTGCTAAACAAAGATTTTAAGAGATGAATGTCTTGAACTTACTTCTGTATCATCGCTGCTATCTTGGTAAGGACAGTCCAGTCTCGTGCATCTGTCTTCTTAACTTGCACATCATATTTCTCTCACCATATTTGTAAAAAACAGATGTTTTGATTAAATATGAACTCTTTAATATGAACAAAAGACAGTAAAATTTTGGTTAAATATGAAATGTAAATAATAATAAAATAATAATTTTTAAGAGTGGTGCTGAGATTACGTATTCGGATAAACATTTGTAAACACAAGTATTCTAAGCCTTAAAAAAAAAAAATACAATTTGGGCCATCTCTACTGTATAATCCTTTGTGCTTGGAATGAGGTCAGAGGGTGTCAACAACCTGAGGTATGTATTTAGGTGTAAAAAACAACTGTGAAACAAACACAAACTCATTATGTACATAGTGGTTTACCTCAGATTTTGTACTATTAGTGCTATTAGTTTTGCCAGTCTTTGCACATATGTTTGTGTGTGGGTGTTTGAGTGTTTGTATTTGTGTGTGTGTGTGTGTGTGTGTGTGTGTGTTTGTGTATGTGTATGTGTATGTGTATGTGCATGTGTGTGTGTTTGTGTATGTGTATGTGCATGTGCGTGTGTGTGTGTTTTGGTGAGGATAGGCGTGTGGGTGTGAGCTTGTGAGAGACAGAATAGATGTGTGTGTATATTGATTCTCCTTGAGCACAGGGACTACATCACATTAAAACCTGTGCGCCCTGCAGGGATTTGAAAGAGGATTGGCAGAAGTGCGCGTCTGTATGCACGCCACTGTTAGCAGAATGGCTCTCAGTAATGAAACAATGTAATAACCTTGAAAGAGACTCCCTATCGCTTTAGTGACACTAAATATGCCAACGACCTATTGAAGAGAGAATAAGCCTCTGACTGAGCCATATTTCAACACACAGGCACATGCTTTAGGCTGGCGTTTGGACTTAGCAGCCTATTGATTTTTTTCTCTTTTATTTGTTTTACAGATCCAGAAGATTATCAACCACCAATATGGAAATCCTACTGTAAGTATGAGATTGCTTTAAGCACTATACAGACAGATTAGTTTTACATGCAGAGATGAGGTAACGCCATTTTTGCAAACATGTTACAATTATTTTCGTCCAGCCTGATTCCATCATGATAGCTATTTTTTATACAGACTACAGAAAAAAATCCGATGCATTACAGAAAATTTTGATGCATTTTACCTTCGAGGAAGTGACCCACAGAAATAACCCAAGTTTATACACTGATCAGCCATAACATTAAAACCACCTGCCTAATATTGTGTATGTCCCAATGTACTGCGAAAAAAAAAGTTCTGACCTATCAAGACATGGACTCCACAAGACCTCTGAAGGTGTGCTGTCGTTTCTGGCACAAAACGTTAAGAGCAAGTCCTGTAAGTTGTGAAGTGGGGCCTCCGTGGATCAGACTAGTCTGTGATGTGCTGGACACAAATGCTTGAATGGATTCAGATCTGGGGAGGTTGGAGGCCAAGTCAACACACTGAACTCTTCATGTTCCTCAAACCCCAGGTTTCGCAGTAGAACTTTGCCCATCTAGCCATCACAATTTGGCCTTTGTCAAAGATCTTTACACTTGACCATTTCAAGAACTCATCAATTTCAAGAACTGACTGTTCGCTTGATTGCTGATGTATCCCACCCTTGACTGGTGCCATTGTAATGAGATAATCTTATTTACTTCACCTCTCAGTGGTTGTAATGTTGTGGCTGATTGATTTATTAATTCCATGCAACATAACATGTCAGGGAAAAACGTGGCTCAAAGAAATGTTTACTTATGATCTTTCTGGCTCAAATCAAGCTGATATATACTATTATACCTCAAATATGTGAGCCTGACCATTAAAACGTAAAATTAGAAAAAAGTTAATGGTTAAAGAATAAAAGAAGTAATGCATTTTCATTTATGCATTTTGGAGATGCTCTTATTCTGAGCAACTTACATGTTTAAACATGTTAGGGAGAAAGGCAAATGTAGTGTTTGGAGTTCTGCCCAAGGATTCTTATTGGTGTAGCATGGTGTGTTTGACTGGGCAGGAAATCAAACCTCAATCTGCTACTTGGACATGGACATACTTTCTACTCGTTTTGAGAGTTAAATCAGGGCATACATTTTATAACCACTCCCGTCTCTGTCATTTATGCCATTATTTTTGTCCCATGCAAATTAGGCATAGACATTACATATGTCCTGTGGTAAAATTACATTACCACACCACCTTATGTAAAACAAATCCTGTCCAAACTGTACTTGAATCAGCTGCAAATTAATATGCATGTATATAACGACTGCATGTAAATAATCGATTCTAACCACTTCACCTAAAGCTAGACGATCACAATCATTATTGCTGCTGCAGAACTTTCGCAGTCCATTTTAATGCTCAACTGCTTTTCTGGGTAGTGGACATTACGTCACTGGAATGTAACTTGGCTTAATGTACTGAAAAATGTAAAGCTGATTCAAATGCCTAAATCAGCTTTGGCTGTAACAGTATTGATGTAGTAGATTTTATTAATGTGGAAATGATGTACACATTTGAATCAGGTAAATAATCAAGTAAAGTGTGTTATTTTTGGTGTGGAGGAGGTTTGAGATTTGTACCTTTACAGTGAACGTCTCTCTGTTTAATGACAGCTCATTTTGGTCTATGA
This sequence comes from Brycinus macrolepidotus, assembly GCA_037974445.1. Classification (NCBI taxonomy): domain Eukaryota; kingdom Metazoa; phylum Chordata; class Actinopteri; order Characiformes; family Alestidae; genus Brycinus; species Brycinus macrolepidotus. Next base: position 9,521,017 of record JBBPCZ010000007.1, read on the forward strand.
TTGTAGAGTTTAGTTCCCCACTCTCTCTGTGGTATTTTGGGGGGCTTGCCATGTCCTTGTCATGTTGGTGGATGTTGTCCAGGCCTAGCTGCTTGCCCTGTGCGTCCCTGACAAAAACGCAGTATCACCGCCGGACACCTTCCTGCTCCCCACATGGCGAATCTGCCGCAAGTCCCTGCATCTCTCTGCATTTACATCATGCTTCTCTCTGGGGGAGCCTGCTTTTGCTATGAAGTCATCAAGGGCAGTTGTAGCCCATGTCACCCTAAAATGCCCCAGGACATCTGCTGTTGTTTTTATGTCCCAATCAATGCATACAGCCATGCTGCTCTCAACACTTTGATCCGTATTCTAATATACCACAAAACCTGTCTTGCCATTTGGAGCTCAAACTGGTAATAATGGATATTGAACGGAAACTGGGGTGGATAGACTGATTAGTCCTGAACTGGAATCTTTAAAATGGGAACCGCTTTAATGTTTATGATGTGGGATCTGTTATTAGCCGCCAGACATCTCCAACATCCTGAATTCCAATAGCCTAAAATATTGAAACTGAAGTCTTGGATTTTGTCATAAAAGACGTATTATTCTTTTTGTACTATCATTCAGTGAGTGTTATGAATTATTTAATAACCACTGTGAAACTATGATGTAAGATATGTCATTATGAGAGTAAGGAATGGTAGTCTGCAGTCAACCTTGATTCCTTTGAATTTGAAGGGTTAAAATAACTTAATTATGTAATTATTAAGAGGACAGAGGTGTATGAGGGATCACCTCTAAACCTGGTGTTTCTGAAGGCCATTTACTGCTGATCTGCACAGGAACCTCTGCAGCCAGACACCCCCGATCTCCCCCACACTCTCATTGACTAACTGTTAAGGCTGATTTATCAGCTCACCTCCTGCAAAGCCTGGGGTTTATATTTTTATTCAGTGACTTTAACCAGCACACTTGCATAATCCATAGCCTCTTGCTTTGACAGCATATGCTGGTGTAGCCCTGTTTTCCAGCAGGGAAGATTAATAAATAAGCAAGAATCAAATGGTTGGAGGCCTTCTGCAAGGGAACAGTCACTTTCAAGCTACGGAGATATATGTTCTCTCTGATGGTGCTGGGAACATGGGGTACACAGAGAAAAAAATAAATTGGGAGAGAGAATGGGAGAAGTCTGCTCTCCATTTTCAAGTTAATCCTTGAGCGGGTGTTCTTGACAAATTCTTCCACCATGGAGTCACCACTGTGTGCTGCTGACCTTCCTGCTGTGCCTGAAAACAGAAAATGTCACCTACATGCCCACTCACCCTACTGAGGGGGCCTCAGGAGACACGAGTATAATTTTTTTTTTTTTTTTAATATATGTAATTCTTCCTAGTTTGGGTGTTTGATGCCTGTGTGGACAAAAATAATCTAGTATAAAAATATATATATATTTTAATAAATGTAATTCTTCCTAGACTCTGAGTTTGGGTGTTTGTTACCTGTGTGGACTAAAAGAATCTCGTTGTTCACTACTCTAATTTCCTTACCTACTAATACTAACCCGCTCATAGCCATCATCAATGTAACTGTCATTCACATTCTTTTTTTTTTTTTTTTTTTAAAGATTTTTCTGCTTGGCTAATGTTGGGCTAGGATTGGTAATTGGTTTTCTCTGGTTCACTTGCATGCTCTTGTCTAATGATGGGCAAGCTTCATCTTTCCTTCGTCATTCATTATTAATTACTCCATGTCCCTTAGTAATTCCTGAAATTAGCTCATAATTCTAATTGCTTCTTGTGTTATTGTTTTGCTGTCCGGTGTTCAACTGAGGAGTATGGATCCCCCTTTGAGACTTGATTCTTCTCTAGGTTTTTTCCTCTTGCTCTTAGGGAGTCTTTCCTTTTCACTGTCACCTCTGGTTTGCTCACTAGGGGTTTGGGCCAGGATTTCTGTAAAGCTGTACTGTGACAACACCTGTACCGTAAATTACACTTGACATTTGCAGTAATGTGACATTCCCCTTTCTAGCTCAGTGATTGCTTTTGGTTCCCTAAAGAACCTTAATATGTCTGGCGAGAGGCAGCCTGTTACAGCAGCTCCTGCTCATTGTCGAGCTTTTTCCTTTTCTGTCTAGTTTCATTCTGTTATTTTTTTGTTGAATTCCTTACTACTGTAGACTGGCTGCTTCTACTTTCTTCTCTTGTACTGTCCACTTTACTGTTATAATAATGCAAAGTTCCACCCGTGGGACTAATAGAGGGTTATCTTAAGTTATTAAATCTGTGTTTTTTAGAGAACCATCTATTGAAATGTTAAGGGACTATAAGTGGTTCTTCTGCAGCATCACCACTCACACCTTTTGGTGTCTTTAGATTTAAAAGTGTGATGTGAAGCAGCACAACACACATTAGAGTGAATTTCTGTTTCCAGTTGTGTTTGGACCAAAATAGGATCAATAACCATTAAAACACATTGTGCCGCGTTGCTCCAAAAAGTACTTGAATGGGTGATGACTACTGATCCGGTCCATACAAACTGAATAGTTACGATCTTTTAAATTGAATGTGCGGGATGGAATATCAACAGTTTACAGTTTTAGTATTATTAGCATGACACATCAGGAATTCCACATGTGCTTAAAACCTTAAAGTGTATGTCTTTATGTCTTTTAGTGTACCAACTACAGCAAGAGGCTCTGAGGCCAAAGAGAGTTACGTGTTCAGAAGAGGTCAGTAAAGGTGCATGTCAGTGTACATTTGTTCACTTGGTTCTTACATCACTTGTACCAGACTTCAAAACAGAGCAGATACTCTGAATAACCAGGGGCTCAGTACTGTTGTGATCTGTACAATAGCATATTAAGCTTGCACTGAGCTGCCAGTTTTTGTCAGTACTTTCATTGGCCATTACATTCATTCATTATACTTATACAGTTTGTAGGTTCACAATTACTGACTGTTGCCCATCTGTTGCAGTTAAATGTGTCAGCCACCCTCTACTCCAGTCGTCAGTGGTAAAGGAACTAAATGCAAAATTCTTTAGCTATCCCCTATTATTTCATTACTGATTAGTTTATACCCACCAATATGCCACTGTCACATTGGTATCGCTGTTGTGCAGAAAATGCTCCACTCTGCCCAAATATTATCTGGACGGCAGTTTTCTTGTGATGGTCCATTTCCATTGATGGGGTAGAAGAGAGGCTGACCAATTGTACATAACACATGGGATACAGATGCACCTATATTAGTGGAAAATTAATTATGAACAGTTGCAAAGAACGATTGCATGTTTTTTTATATTTTATGTAGCTATTACAGAATAAGCCTGAAGCAGTCAAATAAGCTGATTAGCTGTCTTGATTGGAAGTTAGTGTAGCATACTGGGTAACACTCAAACTGGGGTTCAGTTACCTTCCCCAGGAACCACACCATGCTACACCAGTAAGACTCTATGGGTAAGATTCGTAATGCTACATTCGACTACATCTATAACACAATTAAAATTGCAAGTCACTTTGGATAAGAGCACTTGCCACTTGCATAAAAGATTTTGCTTCCTGTATACCTTTCATTTGCAGCTAACGCTAGGTTGTTTTCAGGTAATAAGGTACCCTGCACTGTCATCTGTGCTCACAAGTGTTTACAGTCACCTAGACTCATGCTGAGTCAACCAAAGCTTGCATATTGTCTTGGGACTCTTATTAAAACGTGAATGATGTGTTCTGCCAGCATACAGGCTAAAATTAGTATGAGCTGTCTAGCTAACAAAAAAAAACAACAACAAAAGAACATTCCAAGATTCTTTATTTGTCACATACACAGTTATGCAACATGTAGTGAAATGTGCTCTTAAAACATCTCTGTGCAAAATAGTTACAATAAATTAAAGAGAATTAATTAATGTGCAAAAAAATAAACATTACAAGTGTATATATTCAAATAAACATTACAAGTGTAAACAAACATTTACAAGTGTAACCAAGATCTAAAGTGTGCTAATGCAACAGAGTAGAGTATGTATTCTTGTAATTATGTTGTAGATACACACAAAATTTACAGGAAATGTGTTTGTTGCTTTTTATTTGCATATATGCAAGTCAAGCCTTCAGTTCACATTCTGCTTGTGATCCAACATGATTGCGAAACCTAAAAACTGTGAAAAATGATTGTGGTTAGATTAAATAAATGCACCCAGGTAATTATGTGATAATTGTGCCAAGCCTGCTCACCCTGGGCTCTGCGCATCTTCATATTTAAATGTCAAATGTGCTGCAAAAGAAGATTTAAATAGTAACTGAGAAAAAAGTGACTGATTACAGTAGATTTTACTGAATACCCTTAACATGTGTCTCTCACTGTGCTCCAGGCCTGAAGTTTTATAATTAAGTATAATACCAACACTGAACCAGATTTGTACAGACTTGTACAGACTCCAGATGTGATTTGGGAAAAGGCATGTAATGAGTGAAACTAATTTGTATGCTCCTATGCTTGCACTCATTTATCTCTTTCTCTCTCTTTCTCTGGCTTTTCAGATCGAGAGCAGGCCCAAGTACTATGGCCGAGAGTGAGTGTGCAACTTTACTATTATCAGCGTCCTCTTTGCTCCTCTGAAAGCATCTGTCTGATGTGCAGAGAGTGGGCGAGATGTGTCGTTTAGAACTGAAATTAGATGTGGTGCAAGACTTTCAGATGTGTGGGCGTTAACAAGTGGAGATATGAATAAATGAAAGAGTGTGAGTTGGAAAGAGAAAGACAGTGATGTATGGGATCTATCAAGTGTGTGATGGAGAGGGTGCATGTCCTTGAGTCTGTATTTCAGGGATGAGTGTGTAAGGAGTTGAGGGGGTGTACATGGCTGTAAGTGTGTGTGTGGTGTGTGTGTGTGTGTGTATTTGTACTGGTCTCAGTAGTGCATGGACTCTTTGTGCAGGTTCCATGGGCTGATCTCTAGAGAGCAGGCAGATGAGCTGCTGGCTGGAGCAGAGGGGGCTTACCTCATCAGAGAAAGTCAGCGGCAGCCTGGCACTTGCACACTCGCCTTGAGGTACGCACACACACACACTCACACACTCACACACACACACATTCCCTTATGAGGATTGCTTATCAGTATCATGCACACAGTAAATGCTGGTAGCAAGTATCAGTAGTACCAGTTCTCTAGCAATTAATTGTACTATTTGTATTTTCATTAATTGATATTGATATTTTTTGAATAGGAGAATCTAACTAGAGTAGGAACATCCATAAGTGTCCAGGTGTATTGTGATAGACCCAATATTAGTTTTTTTTTCTTTAAATAATGTATAGTGATTTACCTTATTTTTCAAGTAATTTCATTGTTTTAATTATTTAAAATTAATAAATTGATGAATAAGCAAAGGAGGCATATAGAAGGCTTGTAAAACGACTGCATTGCTCTGCATTATGAGATTGTTCTGTCATATTGGCAGGGTTAGTGCTTTGTTTACAAATACTCACTCACATTGTGAGAGCTTAAAGAGATGAATTTTTTATTGTGGTTTTTGAGACGTGTCATGCTTAAAAATGAATCAGATGGGAGAGAAACCTACAGAAGGATGCCAAACAGTATACTGACAACATTACTCAGCCTTACTGACTGTGTAGATCCAAACAAATGAATATGGTAACATTTAATCCTGGATATGCTACCTCCTCTTTATAGCTACACTGTATGGACAAAACTATTGGGACACCTGACCATTACACCAGCAGGTCCCCCCTTTGCAGCTAAAACAGCTTCCACTTTTCTTGGAAGGCTTTCCACAAGATTTTGGAGTGTTTCTGTGGGAATTTGTGCCCATTCATTCTGTAGAGCATTAATGAGATCAGGAACTGATGTTGGACGAGAAGGCCTGGCTCACAGTCTCCGTTCCAGTTCATCCCAAAGGTGTTTGATGGGGTTGAGGTCAGGGCTCTGTACGGGCCAGTCAAGCCCTTCTACACCGAACTCATCCAATCATGTCTTTACGGACCTTGCTTTGTGCACTGGGGCTCAGTCATGCTGGAATAGAAAAGGTTCTTCTCCAAACTCTGTCTCCAAAGTTGGAAGCATGGCGTTGTCCAAAATGTCTTGGTATGCTGAAGCATTAAGATTGCCTTTCACTGGAAGTGAGGCGCCAAGCCCAAACCCTGAAAAACTGGTGTGTCCCAATAATTTTGTCCATATAGTGTATTTTCACAGCTGGTGTGTGGCTTATGTTCCCATTAATTTGAGTTAATTTAGAATTTGTAAGTTAAACTAAATTGATATTTCACTCAGTCACTATTTACTCAGTTACTGTCATATTTTACTAATTTACTCTCGGTTCCTAAATTTAGGTTATCGTCTATGAGGGACAGACCGTTTAGGGTTTAGAATTCCTCGCAATCCCCATAATTCATCCTCTCTGTGTATTAAACACATAAGATAATAATGTATCCTGTCATCCACCTTGTACGTCCTGTTATATAAGTGAGATGCTACTTCTTGTCTTTGCCTTATGCTCTGTGTCTGTTAACTGTGGGATTAATGTTTAATCTGTAAAGTGACCTTGGGTTTGAGAAAGGTACTATATAAATAAAAAAAGATTATTATTATTAACAACAACAACAACAACAACATTCATCTTTTTCTTCTGCTTCTTTTGCTTCTTTTTAAATCCCACAAAATGAAGCAGACATTATCTTCTTTTTTTTTTTATTTTCCATCGTACTGGTGTCAGAATGTATCTGCTGCACTTCTTACGGTGGAAATTTAAAAAAGAAGATCTTGAATAAGGAGTCAAAGTCAGCCCTATCAGAACTTCACATGTGGCTTGAAAATTACACTGAAATGGCAGTTCATCATTTTTTTTTGCTTGGTTTTTTACCTGAGCTAACAATACCAGCCTAGCTAGTCATATCATAACTTATTTAACTCCCTACGTTTTTGTACGAGTTTATGAACAATTAGTTCGCTGAAACAAAACATGAAAACTTCACTAAATGGTGTTGTTTCTATTAAATCTGTGACTAGAATATAAAATTATCTTAAGTTTGATGATATGTGCACTCTCACTGCAGTGCTTCTTCTGTGCTATTTGACTAGTAATGCACCTGCATAGTTAAAAGAAATGCAGTCTTTTTCTTTGACTTCGTCTGATCTGCTGGTCATGTGGATTTACATGCTAATCAGAGTCCTGTCTTTGGGTAACAGACCAGGTTAAATCAAGGAAAGCAGGATGGAAAGGAATATTGATTCACCTATACTGATCCAGCCTAGGTTGAATAACCCTCTAAAATTTCTGATCTTTAATAAGTCACTGCGTCATGACATCACTTTCCCAAGCCCTATTCATTTGTTTAGTTAAGACCAATTAAAAGAAAGAAAAAAAAAATCCCCATTTGTTACCCATAATTGTTATAAGCAATATTATTTGTATCAAATTGAAAAGAAAATCAGCGCCATCAAACATTCGACCATCAACCTAACTAATAAATATGGAAACCCAGACGCAGACACTTACAGACACACACACACACGCTTGTTCATTCACAGTGCCATTTGTTTCCCCTTTTTTCCATCCACCAATTCCTGTCCACTTATCCTCTCCCTCCCTGTTCTGTTTCCCAGGTTTGGGGGTCAGACTCTAAACTACAGGCTCTTCTATGATGGGAAGCACTTTGTGGGAGAGAAGCGCTTTGAGTCGGTACATGATCTGGTCACAGATGGCCTCATCACTCTCTACATCGAGACCAAAGCGGCCGAATACATTGCCAAAATGACCACCAACCCCATCTACCAACACCTGGGCTATACCTCCTTACTGAGAGATAAAATCAGCCACCGCCTCAGCCGGGCACGCTCCGAACCCAAGAGAGTTACTTTCCAGCAAGATGACAAGGTGAGGACTAGCCAGCTGGGTTTATAAGGTATTATGAGGTTATAGTTGGAGGTATAGTGATGCATTGAACTGGCTTTGATTTGAGTTCATAGTTTGATATTCTGATGATTCTTGAAACTACATTTAAATAAAGGCAGCTTCTTTTTAGGAAAACAACCTAGTAATACTAGATCAGGGAGGTGGGAGGGCCAGAGCTGAGTTTGAAGAGTGCAGTTGTATTAGATACCACAACAGAACCAAGATCTAACTGATTTTGGTCATCTTCACGATGCACATTGTCACATTTTTGCATTGCAACGCCTTGTTACACCCCTAATTGTGATCTAACACACAAATGCAATCAACACAGATATTCAAAAACATCAGCTACAATTAGTTGATGACTCCCCATTTTTTTTTCTGTGAGTGGACCCACTGAGCAGCAATGCAATCAATCACCAGGCATTGCTTTTAATCAGTCAGGGTGTGTTTTTAACGTGAAGAACGCATACAGGGGGAGTCTATCAACATCACTGCATCTGTCCTATACCCTCAATGGCATTTATGTCATGACACAATATCAGAGAAACAACCATGAAATCACATGAAAAACATAAGTTTCAAGTGCTTTTTAAATGTGTGTTTTACCTGGGACTAGTATAATAACTGAGGAAAAAAAACAGTAGGGCTTGTGTGTGAACAGAAGCCGACACATTACTGTGAAATACAGTGACATCTAGGTAGGCAAAGCTAAATGTTTTGATGACCGTAAGCTTTTTAGTTTAGTTTTGGGAGTTGCGATACAAAAAGTGTATTCTGTACACGTATCTAGAGATAAGTCTAACCAGCTTTCGCACATGGATGCTTCTATGCAAAAGCAGCACAGCATGACCAAAACAGAATGTCTGAGTTTATCTATGGTCGGGTTTTCAGTTTTTACAGGAGTTAAAAGTGTGTTTTTTTTCTACATGATTAAAAAATGAAGGAACTGTGGGCCTTGCATGCTGTTTAATGTGCTTTTAATGACCTTATGAACTTGAGCATCTCAGCACAGTTTTAAATGCTGCATAAGAGGATGACGCAAAAAAGCCTGAACAGTAACGGTAAAAATTTTGAGTGCAAAAGTGGCTTATCATGATGCTTCTTTTCATATTTCTCCATTCAGGTCAAAGAAACCTTTCAATGAATGTGACATGTTTTATTCTAGTTATCATGAACAAGCTGCTCTGACAAACATTTGTCCTCCGGCAACGTAAGGTAAATGTTAAAAAGGCATGGATCTGAGAGTTTGGACACATCTATGACGGAGTGTGATGGAGTGTCCTAGGAGCAGAGTGCTGCTGTTCGCCTGAGTGGTTCTGATGGAAGATAATGGTGGCAAATGTGCTGTTGCTTCTCTCATCTCTCATACACTCTTTCCGATTCAGTCTCTCATCTCTCAGACACACTGTCTGATTCTCTGACATATGAGTCTGTGCCCACACCACCATCAGACTTGCACAGTCTACTGTGTGCATTCTAATCTGGTATATTTCAAAAAGAAGCGATATGCTAATGAATGATTTTTTAATTAAATGTCAAAAGGAATATTAGCTATATGACGTTTGCGTGGGCCTCCCTTGATGATGGCAGTGTTGTGATACTCTGTGAATTAGTTTTCTCGGATAAGCCTCTCTGAAAGTTATCTTCTGCTGATGCTAAATTCAGATTCAGAATTGCTAATCAAATGTGTTGCTTGGGGAGTTGGGGAGTTCACTGGTGGCTTTGCAAACTGTCAGTTGTTTTCACTAATTATTTTCGCTTTTTCTGCTGGTTGCCACTAGAGGGCAAAAAAAGACCAAACTAGCTGATCAAGATTTCTAAACTGCATATTTAACTGGGACTGTTCCGTTCCAAGACCACTGTTTAGCAGTTAGTCATGGAATATGAGCAGACGTCTGAACCATATGCTCTATTTATTATTGATCTGGACGGGATCAGTTTGGTTTGTATTCATTCTTCTCATAATAATAATAATAATAATAATAATAATAATAATAAGGAAAAGAAGAATAGAATGACAGTTCTGCTGACAGTGCTGCGGTGGCAAAAACAAATTCTCTAATTAGTGCTGGAGAAAGAATATCTTTTACCATAAACCTACCATTCATATCAGTGGACAACCACTCCAGAACACCCTGTTCGGAATAAAACACAACATCAAGAAGTTAACTGACAACTCAGAGATAACAAACGCCAGCCCTCTTCCTAAACGACATGTGAAGAAGAGAAATTGCAGGTATAATCAAAAGATTTTTAATGAGGTTTTGAACTGTCAGTAGGAAAACTTCAAGTGTTTGTCCTCACAGAGAGAAAACAGCTTACTGGTATTATGTAATAGAGTTCCTGTTAGCTCAAGTATTGCGTGCAGTAATACAATACAGCTTTGTTGCATCCTCTAGGCTATGAGAAATGCAAATAAAATTCCTCTTCTCTCAGCTGCTGTGGGTTGTTGAAGGAATCTGCAGATTTGATGTTCTCAAACACTTTGATCTCGACTTCAGAGCATTTCCTTCTGCCTCATGCATAAAACATTCCTCGGGTGTCCTGCGTGCCCTGGGTAAAAAAGGTTTAAAGAAGGAAACTAATCCCTAGTTTAAGTACTGTAATTATACATTCAAGTGAAATGTAGTTGCCTGTTGCTTACACTGTACAACAGTGATGTGGTGTCTTCTCTTTGTGTTAAACTATTGTGTAATAAGCTTAACATCGGTGTTTTTCATTGGAACACATTGCTTGACACTTGGATGTGAGCAGAATCAAAATACCCAGAGCTGCACCCCACCAGAGCACTGCTGAGATTTGCCCAGGTGCACTGTTCAGATATGAGTCCCAGCTAGAGTTCAGGTTTGAGTCACAGATGTGCTATGTGGCATCTCCTGCTGGTACATAAGAGGGCATCTAGATGGATGGAATGATACCACAACAGCTCTGAAGGTGTGCAGTGGTATCTGGCACCTAGACGTTAGCAGCAGAAGCGAGGTGCGGTCTCCATGGATCGGGCTAGTTTGCTTGGCATGTGCCGTAGTTTCTTAATTGGACTGCAGCCTTGGGAAACTGAAGGCCAAGTCAGCATCCTGAACTCTTTGTCATGT
>JBBPCZ010000007.1:9535907-9553642 GCA_037974445.1 Brycinus macrolepidotus
ACACACACACACACACACACACACACACACACACACACACACACACACACACACACACACACACACACACACATGCCCTTAATCCAGTTTATTTTAAATCCTATTTTAAATCTTATACATTTTTTAAGGGGTGGGCTTTAAGGAATTTTACTCATTTGTACTGTAAGTGTGTATAAAAACTACAATAACAAACATTCTCTATATTGAAACTTCTAAAAATAACATACATACTAATTTCAAGAACAAAAATAGGCCATAAATGAAATGCTTACATTAATTTATTAATTTATAACTCACGCTGTCTTGATCACTCACAGTCAGTCTAACTAAAAATAATAATAAAAGACCTAAAGCACACCCTATGGAAGTACACAAATGCAGAATGTATTTAATGACGGTGCTGCAATACAACATGTTGACTGATATGAGAAGCTTTCAGATGATCAAAGGATCATTACTTCAGGTACGCTAAAGAAAAGTGAAAAAAAAAAAACCTGTGGTGCGTTGTGGCGACACTTGCATGTTCTTGTTTTAATGTTACTGGTTAATTCCCACAGTCGACTGATACACAGTCCTGGATACAGTGATGTTCACAGAACTTCAGCTTCATTTCTGCAAAAACAGCTAAGAGAACAATAAATGTGACCATATTCAGATGGTATAAGGACAAACTGCACAAAACCTTAAATGGATCAGGAACTTCAGAGCTGTTACGCTGATGTAGAGCTCTGCTGGCTTCACTGTAGGTGGCGTCACCTGTTCTGCCCCCCTGACGCTCCAGCCCAGCCTTGCAGGACCGAGGAGGTCAGCAGCAGTAAAATCACACAACCAGTTTAACCTCACCACCATGTTCAGCAAACACTGCTATGCCAGAAATCCACTGCTCTTCAGCTTTGCATTGCGGCTTTGGATTTATGTTCTGAACCCTTTAATGCTGAGGAAAAAAGCAGCTAGTTAATCTACTCTTATACCTTCATAATTTTACTATGCTGTTATCCACACGCGCACTCAAAAACTAGTGCATCCAACAATAAATGTAGCTTCGTGCTTCTTTTATATAGTGAAAAAACATAATAGAACAAAGAAAGCTGCATCACTGCTGACAAAAGGCATCGCCAACGTCTCCAAATGTAACGCCAGTGAGACATTTGTTGAGTTGGGAAATGCTTTGGAAAAGACTTTAGTTAGAAAAATGTTCTCTGTTTGTCTCTGTTAGGGAGTCTTTGTTCTCATGTTGTCATGTGGAACCTTTTCCTAGATATTCTTAAGTTCTGTCTAAAGCTTCAGCCATAATTAGAAATGTGTATGCTTGTGATGTGTTTTATGAAGGCACAGCCGTTCTGATGTTAATTGATTTATAATCTGAGATGTTCATTCAGTCTTAAACCTGATCTTCTGTGTCATTAAAGAGTCTTTGACTCTGCTAGAGTCTTTTGTGCCCTGTCAGTGAATGGCAGTAAATAGACTATACAGCACCCTTTATAATTGTGCAGGGTGTTTTTGACAGAGGTGCAGACAGTGCTGCTGGCCTTGGTAACTACCCCCTGCCGTGTGTGGGCCGTGGTCCACCAGTAAAGCCCCCTCCCTAAGCTGGGCTGGGGTTTTAAGCACCAGGGGATTACATTGTGAGGTAAGATTACAGCCGTAATCTTGCCCAGTCCGGAGCGTGTCAGTTGGATTGGGGATGTGTGAAAGGATAGTGGACCATAGTGGGGTGCTGGAAAAAGAGAATTCCTCAAAACAAGTAATAACAATTGCAATGAGTGTGCTATAGGCTCAGAAAGAATGAGCCATGTCTGAAGTACTCTAACAGACCCGTGGCTCGTCCTGCACAAAAAAGTCTAGACCCCATTGATCCTGTCTTTGAAAGCTGCTCAGCCATACTGAATAGCACTGACAACCCCTCCTCATGTCTTCTGTCCTCTCTCATATCCTACACCAGTAGTCTGCACATTTTTTTTTTTACAACAGACTCATCATTGTCTGTGTGGGAGGCAAGGGGCTATTAAATTAATTTACATTGTTTTTATTAGTTTATAAGTCTAACATGCAATTTGGGTGTTTGTAGTGGTCTGCTGCTGCGTTTGTCATTTCAGACATGATGTTTTCACACATAGTATATGAACATAGCGTTTATATGAGCTTACATAGCAACTGTTTATATATGTACATTCTTTACATTTATTTTTACCTGATACTGAGGAGAAGAAAGAAATCTTTACAGCTGGCCTTGGGCTTAGGCTCTCCAGGACAATGCACTTAAGGGCACAGGTTATCTTGCATAGGAACTCTAATTAAAGTTTGGGGTTCTGTAATTGCTCTTTTTTAAAACATGTTAACGAAGTATTAATTTAGATTAAAAAAACATGAATTTAACTAAAAAATGTGTCCTGCACCATTCTCTTATCCCCTCCCTGTGTCTCTGCCCTTCTTTGGCAGTGTTGAATGAATCCTATTGTGTGAGGCACACTCCAGCCCTCAGGCACCCCCTTCCCATCAACTCCCCCCTCACACCACCGCCCCCCTCTCTGTGCACAGCAGGGAAGCTCACCCTACTCAGTATTGCCCCCACAGCTGGTCAGTGGAGAAGCAGCACGGCCACAACCGTGCTGTTCAGCTGTGGCCACCTCACTTCCCACCTTCTCCTCTACTCCTCCAGAGGAGATGCAGACTCTTCAGGATCCTGGGGGCATCCCAGTGCCCACAGGGAGCGAATTGGCCCCTTTCAGAGCCAAACGACAAGAGCGTAAGCGGCAGGAGCTGCTGGCCCTGGCTCTTGGAGTGAGGTTGGGGAGTAAGGGCACATTGCTCTGGAAGCCACTAAAGCTCTTGGCTTGTCCACAGATATCCACATCTCCAGCGGGCAGACGCAGCGCACTAAAGGATGGACCTGAGAAACTCTGCAACTACGAGAAAGTCCATAACTTTAAGGTGAGTGCCAAGCGAGCTGATTAATACTGTTACTTTGCTGAAGTATGAAAAAGGCATGTGATTATTTCCTGCATGTCTGTATATCCATCATTAAGCAGTAATGTAGTAATGGATGCTTCAAATTGACGAAGCTGTAAATCTATTAACAACAGTATTGATGAGGAGGGATTGATCCCTGAGCTCAGGCGCTAACAGCCCCTCTTTGGCAGTATGGATTTATGGATCTAGCCGTTTTGCGTCACTGAAAACTACAGCACATGAAGAGAAAGGACATAGTCTGATGAATCATCACTGTCATTTGCGGTCATTTCGAGTCATGAGAATGAAACTGCTCAGACATGCCACCTGTAAGCCTTCTCTATTCACACAGTGCTATTCTCCTATGAGAAGGCAGACGTGGATTATTACACACCCAAACCTGACGCTCCCTGATTTGGTTCTCACATTGTTCCTCACTTCACAATAATGAAGAAGAGCGTCATTACTGTCATCATCTCAGGACCGGCTTCCTTAGAATGTTACCGCAGCATGAAGCTAGAATTGGATGTTCTTGTGCTGCGTGTTTTTACCCTGGCCCTTATTTGTGTCTTAGCTCGAGGGCATATATGAGAACATTTTTTACATGTGACTCTGCTCCACATTGGCAACAGATGCTAGATGGGTTGTTTCAGATTGTGAAATTCAAGTGGCATGCTGAAAAATCAGGCCTGTACCACAGCAGGGGGTAAACCCAGACCTCCCCCTGTTATCCCCCCTGCTGGGAGCTGTGCTGTAATCTTTGTTTACTGACTAAATTGCTCAAGCTAGATGGCAAGAGCCTACTGTCCACTGAGATTCTATATGTTTGCTACTGATTGCAGTTTGGCACCTGATTCAGACAAATTTTGCTCTTAAATTATAAACGTAGAAAATGAAGATGCTTTCAGTTCCAGTCTCATGTTTCGTTAAAGTTCATTTGTTGACTCATTTTACTAAACATTTACATGTTAATGGCTTGTGTACAGCTGATCAAACAAAAGGCAGATATTTTTTTATTGTGTTTATTCTTTGGAGTCAGCTTGTGTTTGGTTGATGCTTCAAAAGTTTAGAATCAGTGTTTTTGATAGGGCCCAGCCAATATGAAAATTTTTCTAGGGATTCTGATTTTAAGGGGGTTTTATTCTATTCTATTGTTTTTTAATTTTCGCTGCTCTTAGCTTTGTACTGTTCACTTTCTGCCGTGACAATGCAAATTTCCCACTTGTGGGAGTAATAAAGGTTTATCTTATCTTGTCTTATTTTAGAAAAGCTGATAAGCAATCACATTAGCCAATATACTTTTATATTTAAATGTAAGATTTGAATTATACCAATAGTTTAATTAAACAGTGCTTCACTGAAAGATATGATTCAGTTCTCAATTGGGACACTTCTTAAAGTCAAATAAACAGAACTCACTGTCTGAAATAATGGAAATATTGTAGTACTAGTGCAGAGTTAATCATTATTTTCTGCAGAACAGGTTTCTGGTAATTGCTCATTTTTTATTTAGTTATCTTCACAAAAAAGTTTTTTTAAGATTTTCGTTTTTGCAACACTTACCAGAACGGAATTTTGTGTACATATTATTTTTAAGTAGTTGAACAATGATTCGTGCTGGGTTTCTCAGTGGCACGTGCCATGGTCTGATGCCCTAAGTTGCTAATTATCATTACGTTATTAAATTTTCACCAATACTAGTAAAAGCACTGGTTGTGCATCTTAAGTATGAGGAAGCTCTGAGCTTATTTATTTTGAACTTTTAGTGTCAAAGATGACTGAGATACGTATATGGCATCAAAAATAAAATAAAGTGAAGTAAAATATGGGCACTCCGACTGGTCTGCAGCTATGCAGCCCTATACACAGCAAGCTGAGATGCAGTGTGTTGTAACACTATTCAGTTATAGCCAGCATGAACTTTTTTAGTAATATGAGCTACAGTAGCTCTTCTGTGTGTTCAGACCAAACAGAAAAGCATTTGCTCCTCACATGCCTCAGTGAGCCTCAGGTGCCCTTGGGTCTCTCTCATTCTGACTTGGACTCAAACCTCTTTGGACTCTTTCTTGACTTGGACTCAAACCTCTTTGGACTCTCTTGACTTGGACTCAAACCTCTTTGGACTCTCTTGACATGGACTCAAACCTCTTTGGACTCTCTTGACATGGACTCAAACCTCTTTGGACTCTCTTGACTTGGACTCAAACCTTTTTCAACTGGGTCTTGACTTGGTCTCAAACCTCTTTGTACTCTGTCTTGACTTGGACTCAACTAGTTGTGGACTTGGACTTGTCTTGGACTAGACAAAGATGATCTTGACTACAGCTCCACTGCATGCCTGGAACACCCCTTGTCAAAGTTGCTCAGATGCATCGTCCAACACACAACTTCAAGAACTGACTTTTCACTTGGTGCCTAATATGTCCCACCCCTTGACGGGTACCACTGCAGTGAGATAATCAATTCACTTCACCTGCCAGTGGTTTTAATGTTGTTTCTGATCGGTATACAAGACTACTATATATAAAATATCTAAAACAATTAGTATGGCATCCAAACTTTGAACAAATTCCATACTTCTGAATGGTAATGTATGTAGCCATTAGAAGGGATAGTTCCTCTGGAGACTTTTTTGTTAAGTCACTTTTTATTGCCTTTTATGTAAATGTCACTACATAATTTCTGCAGAGCATTTGTCAGTGAGAACAGTGCTGGTGAGAGTGAAGTCACTGAGTGTGTCTGTGTGTGTTATCTGACTCAGCATCTGTGCTGTCTGCTCTGTAGGTACACACCTTCAGGGGGCCACACTGGTGTGAATACTGTGCCAACTTCATGTGGGGTCTCATCGCCCAGGGTGTACGCTGCTCAGGTAACCTGCATCTCATTGACAAAACTGACCTTTGAACAACTAGCCACTGAAAGTTTATTTAGAGAACCAACCTTTTTATGACATTGTTCCAAAGACTGCAGTGTTTCCTTTCTCCACCTTTACTTTTAACAGTGCATCATACAACACACATGAACTCTACAGTTTCAAAACTGTCCTGGTCGAGTACAGATTTTAAAATGAATAGTTCATATTGAATTGCTTGATGAGAAAACATACCATCAGAATGATCTCTGCTGCTATGGTAATGGGGGCAGTTTGGCTGTAGATCTGCCCCCATTCACTTGATCCCAAACAGAGGCTGTTGGGCTCGTAGGAAGCTGCAACTGAGCTATTACAATGTGGGAATATAGCATTCCTGACTGACACCCTGGTCAAGACCAGTTCTCCTGCTCACCAAGAGCTACTTATAGTGGCGCAGAATAAAATAAGGAACACACCCATCTTCTATTAGGCACCAACTGTATCAATGCAACAAAAATTGGCTCAGCACCAAATCTTTCTTTCACACACACACACACACACACACGCACAAATACACATGTCCCATCATGTTTAATGAGAAAGGCCTCCTTTTCTTTTGATCCTTTATAGAACGTCTGGATTTGTATAAACAATGATGCAAAAAAAAAATCCCAGACATTTCTATCAAGTGAACATCTATATGTTCCCCACTCATTTTTAAAACTTAAATCTACACTTCCGTTAAAGTTCACAGAGAATACTGATAATTATCCACTTTCCTCATTTCTATTAAGAAATATTTTTGCTGATTTTGATCCTCTCTCTCGCTCTCTGTCATGTTTCAGTTACTCTTAATCTATAGGTCATAAAGTAGAGGGAAACAATGTGAAACTGGGTTTGTGTAATAAACACTCTTAGTCCCAAGATCATGCTCTTACACAAACAGTGGCTCATGTTATCAAGAGATAACTTTGGTCTTAACACACTGAGGAGCCAGACCCTGTCCAGTCACAAGGCTTTATGTGGGGTTTTATTGGTTTTCAGCTGGTTTTAAACATAACTTGGGTCTTTATCCTCACACAAGAGATACTCTTGTTGGTGTCTGGGCCCCAGGCGAGATTTGGTATCATCAGACATGCTCGGACGCCGAACTGTTGTGAACGTAGCCCCAAAACAAAGCAGAGGGACACAGAACACTTTTCTTTTCCTTTTCTCTTCTTTTCTCAGTGGCGCAAAGAGTGAGAAAGGGAGAAGTGCAGGCAGGCCAGAGAGACAGTAAAAGCGACAGTGTGTGATGGATGGGCTGATGGAACTGGAGAGGCAAAACAGCATGTGCTTGTGAAGGCAGACTGTCAGAAAGACAAACAAAGACATAAATAGACATTAGGACTGTAAGTCAGTGAAATCCATGAGTTGTCAGAACCTAAAATCACTAAAATTAGACCTGAAAATAACTGAAAACTAGGTTACTTTATTTTATGGGCAAAGTATGGATGCCAATTAATAGTCTTTGTGCTCTTTAGGGACTGACCTATTGGAAAATGTATTTTTGCTGCAAGATATGGTATAAAAGATTGGCAACATCAGCCCTGACAGACACATACAGACAATCACTTCTGGTTCCAGTACTAGAGTTCTAGTCGTATCTAGCTAGGGGGCATTTTGCACACGCATCGACAGCGGCACACTTGCATGCGGATACAGATGAAAACATATAGGGTCACACCCACTAACTGCGACGCACATAACCACACGTATGCTTAAAAGCATCTTGGGTAACACATCACTCACTGTCCCACAGTGTCACTGTATTAAAAACACTTGGTCATCTATTCCCCGAATTCAGCCAAAAAAGCAGACACACACACACACACACATAATGCACACTCCCCTATTGTGATTCCCAGGAGTGTCTGCAGCTCTGGAGACACTAGAGTGATGGCCTCATGACCTTTTGACCTGTGATCCTTTGCAGACTGTGGTCTGAATGTGCATAAGCAGTGCTCTAAGTTGGTGCCCAGCGACTGCCAGCCAGACCTGCGGCGCATCAAGAAGGTTTTCAGCTGTGACCTCACCACGCTGGTTAAAGCTCACAATACACCACGGCCCATGGTCCTGGACATGTGCATCAAAGAGATAGAGAATAGAGGTATTGACTTTTCCACCACGACCCTCAGGCCTCTTTTCGTCTTCACTTTGCCTCAGAAATGGGTTGGATAGTGTTACAAGAGAGAAAAGACAATGTCTTTGTGGACTGCTGGTCAAATTACATGTTTTGTTGTTTTTCAGAGTGAAAATAAGTTCAGAGAACCCATCTTTCCACATGTTAATGCACAGTTTATTTTCTGAATTTAATACAAAGTGTAGCTAGTAACCTACTAATATATTATAAACTTAGTATATGACAGTTAATTAAATAACATTGTTCCATGATTTTGCATATTCATAATAGTTAATGTTTACAGATACAAAATAAAACAAATTACATCATGCTGAATAGTCAGTTGTCATCAGGTAGTGTTTATGTACTGTTGTATACTGTATCTCCACATAACCAACTACACCAGCTAGATTACTGTAATGCTTTTATGCATTATATAAAGTAATACTGAAGCATTATAAGAATGTGGCTCTTCTAGCACCAGCTTTCTTTTTTCTTTAGCTTGTTTGTTTGTTTGTTGCACTCTCAGTGGAATAGCTCACTGAGTGCCTGGCTAGTAATGCTGCAAATTGATTACTGGTTTATCCAAGTGGAAAACACCAGAGAAATGTAGAAGTAGTACCCACAATGTGTGCTTCACTTTTCTCCCATTTTAAAAAGGATCATTCACTTCTGTTCTATCTTGTAATTTCTCAAACTTAATGAAACATTAAACACGTTATTGTAGGATATTGTGCGGTATGAAAGAACCAGGTTCTGTGTGACATTTCTCTTTAGAATAATTTTATTTTTCATTAACAGTTAAACTATATATCAATTAAGTTGTGTAGTTGGTTTTACTGTATGAACTAAATCTGTCCCTTTGGCAAAACTTGAGCTGTGTGCACTTTTTTTTGCTGTGTTAAGGGCTGAAGTCAGAAGGGCTCTACAGAGTGTCTGGCTTTACAGAGCATATAGAAGACGTAAGGCTGGCCTTCGACAGAGGTGGGTGTGCAAAAAAAAAAAAAAATCTGATGTAACCACTATGAAACTATGCTTCCAGAAGTTTCCAGGGACTGTGAGAAACATAATGTGTGAACTGAATTGAGGTTGGTTTCCTTGAGCATTTCAGCAAGTGCCACACGATTCAGTCCATTCTCAATATGACAGGTACTTGTTATTCTGATCTGCAGACGGAGACAAGGCAGACATCAGTGCCAGTGCCTATCCAGACATCAACGCCATTACAGGAGCCCTGAAACTCTATTTGCGGGACCTGCCCATTCCGGTCATCACCTATGATGTTTACTCCAAATTCATACAGGCAGCCAGTAAGAGCCCCAAAACCACTCCCCCCAAAAGGGGTAACACCACACTCTGACAAACACACACCGTAATTTCAGAGTCTTTGCTATCATTTAGAATATATTTCTTACTTGTTTGTGGGGATTTCCCTGGGTATCAAGTTGAGCTGTAGAACCTATATGTATTTTCATTTTTATATCACATTTGACTAGCATGTTTGCCTGTTTGTACAGTAGCATCTATCACAGTGCCACACACATTTATACACCACCTGGTAGTAATGTGTTCTATTGTTGTTTATTGCCAGTTGGCAAACAGCTTTTAGGTGCATTTCCACTCTCTTCTGGCAGTAGTAATGCATTACCCTATGTAATCATCCATCGCGATGTTTCACTGTACACATAATCACATGCCCATTTGGAAGACATTGCTTAACCCAGCTTTAAATGTTCCATGTAAGGCAATTTGGATGGAACCTACCACAATTTCCCCCTTACTTCCAATGTACTCAATCAAGGAAGACGTATTGATTGATTAAAGTTTGTTTCTTTATTTCTGCACTGGATAGAGATCTGTGTCATCAAGATTCTCTATATTGTTTTCTCCATTACCTTTACTTTTAGCTACATTAACCATTAACTCCAGTGAAAAAGTAATGATAGTTACTCCTGTCAGTAAATATTTTTGACTGAATGACATCGATTGAGGTAAGGGGAGAATCATGCAAGAACGTGCGTCGAAGTTTTTGTTTTTGACATTCTGAATATTGGGAAATGTACTTGTGAGCAGTTTGCGTATGGACCAGTGACAATAAAATCACTGTGTAAAGCATGTGTTTAGCCATTGTGCTCTTGTGCAGAAATAAATGATCCTGACGCCAGGCTAGAGGCAATCCACGATGGTCTTCTACAGCTTCCTCCTGCCCACTATGAAACTCTCCGCTACCTGATGACCCATCTGAAAAGGTGTGACTCCTCTCAGTTTTACACACCAATGTAAAACTGAAAAATAATAAGAAAATATTAAGATTTTATGTAAAATGGCTTGATCAGGTTTCCCCAACAGTGTATTTTCCCAACAGTATATTTTTTTGACTAGCTAATTATGGTTTCCTCATGGCTCTGTGTCCTGTGTGCTTCTCTAATGGTGTTTTAGACATTAGAAAGGATAGGTAAATTCTCTCTGACCACTCTTTGCGTTTTAACAGTGCGTACTGAGAGTCACTCTAACAGCAGTGTTCAAACAGTGTACTTCTGTTTTGCCCAGATGTATACGTGGTTGTCAGGTTATAACTGATGACCCATAGCCTATAGCCAGTAGCCTTCTGGGCAGTGGGCCTCACTGGTATGCTCTAACCTGTCCAACTAGGTTCCATACATTTTCTCATGACAGGGAAAATAGGTAGTCTGTCTCTTTTAGCACTTTTTGACACATTTTAAGTGACACATTCTCTTCACCTCTTTTTATTAGGGTCACCACGTATGAAAAAGACAATCTAATGAATGCAGAGAATCTGGGAATCGTCTTTGGGCCTACTCTGATGCAGCCACCGGATCAGAACACACTCGCCAGCCTCAACGACATGAGGCACCAGAAGCTAATCATACAGTTATTGATTGAGCATGAAGACATCCTGTTTTAAACTTGTCAAGTGTAAAGATTTACGTACTGTTAAAAAGTACTGCAGATGCAGATGGTCGGCATTTGCACGTCTCTGAAGTGATCAGTGGTGCATACTACTTACTGTGACTGCATTACATGCTGAATTCCACCAAATGTGTTACAAACCACAAACAGTAGTGTTTTATACTCAAAATCTGATCTTGAGACTTCATGAGTCACTGTGCAATCCTGATCAGTACAAATGCTCTTACTTTATTTTTTTATATGTATTGATTTATGTGATCCCACTCAGAGCAAAATCATGCGATGAATAGTAGCAGAATATCTTAATTGTTTTTATAAATCATTTGTATGATAGTTCAATTGTGAAGAGTACAATTTTCCCCAGGAACCAAATAACTAAAATTACAACTTGGTTCCATTTTCAGTGTGCTACGCTGATGACAATTTCACGGTTCAGTGTGACTGAAAAAGTTGTTCATTGCTGTAATACGGTTGAAGAATATGTACACATTTGTAATGTGTGCAACAACGAGAAGACCCAATATAAAGCACTTTTTCCTTTGGCAGAATGTAAATATTTTCATCCTTGATTTTTTCTGCATTAAGTATATTCATAAATAACCATTTACATAATCCCCAAATTCCCATTTATTTTTTTTCCAGAGAAACTGAAAAAAACAATGATAACATTCAGTGTGGTCCCATTGTGCCTGTACATATTCTTGTAGATTATTGCTTGTTTCTATCTAGAGGCTGGTTCCCATACGGAGCGCTTTGACCGTCTCAGACTGTGATGAAGGCGAGTGGGCCCGAAAGAAGCAATCACAGCTAGTTCTGTTGCTTTTGTCTAAGTCTGTTGAAGTTGTTTATTTGATATGAGACCTTTCTACAATTTTATTTTATGAAAAATATTTTCTGTGAAGAATGTAATTATGATTGTAATTTATCAAATACGGATTTATTAAATTATGTAAACCTGGTTTACTAATTTAACTTATATTGTCTTTCTTGTGTGCATGCTGTCCTTTGCTAAGAGTTTTTTCATGCAAACAAAAATCAATGCACTGTATTATAAAATTTAAATATATCATTTTAAAAATACTATTACATATTTTGGTGGTAAGGCAGGTTGCTTTGATGAGTGCTGGCAGCCTATTCTAGGAGTAAGTTAACATACTTGTCTGTATTTGATCGTGATTCATGTTCAAAGCATGTGAAATAGTTAGTGTTCATTAGTGTTGTTGAATTTCGTCGCAAACAGTCCCTGTGCCCATGCGGCAGTGTGGTGGGGCCTGACTGTTTCAAAATACTGGGGTGTGAAGCAGCTTATGATGTTTTGTCAAGCAAATCAGCTGGTACACCTGAAGGCACTAGTGGGGTGGTGTGTATACACAGGTACACAGTGTATACTTACCTCAGATTTAGAGCATACACACCCATAATCACAACTACACTGTGTAAAAAAATAGCTGTTTTCAACATGTCATGTGTTGTATTGGCTTGTAGTATATCAAAGTTTATATTCATGCTTTTATAAAAGATTTTCAGACCAACTTTAGATGTTTTATTTACATAGTAGTTAAGTTTACGTTTACGTTTACGTTTACGTTTACGTTTGCGGCATTTGGCAGACGCTCTTATCCAGAGCGACGTACAGAATATAAGCCAGAATATGGGCTCTAAAGAATATCAGTATCTTTAATGGTTAAGGATTGGCCAAAATAATTTTACTTTTGTTTTAAATGAACACCCAGTAACACTCATCTGGAGCTGTGATTGGTCACCCTGTCAAAAACACTGATTGGTTAGAATCTTCTTTGCATGTTGCGACTATATCGTGCAATAATATGTTTATAGTGTTAATAGTGTATGTTCACAGTGCACAGTCACACACACACACACACACACACACACACACTGAAATAGGAATCCACCCATTCACCCATCCAGACGCCACCACACCTGTGCCCTCAGGTGACTTCTTTTCACAGGTGACAGCATGACAACCTGAACCCAGGCTTCGGAAAAGCTGCCAGAGTCAGGGGACCAATGAAAGAGACGGTGGGAGGTCTTACAGCTTCTCAGAGGTGTGGAAGCAGAGAGTATGCTGTAAACTGTATCATTTACAAGTTTAAGATGTCATTGTGTCATGCTTGGTAGGATTTCTCTGAGGACGTCTCTGCTGAATGGGCTGATTTTTAGACTTTGGGGCTGAAACAGGAGAATCAGCCTAGTCACACCAGTTAAAACCTGACATCACTGCAAAACTTTATCCTTATTTTGAGGCTTTGGTAAATACTTTAAAGAAAATACACTTTCTTTTGAAAGTATTTGCTCTTTCAGTCTTTCAATGTTTGATGTACAGGTTTTTAATTGTCATTATGAATTATGTTAAGGTGGATTCAAGTAGATCCAAAGATGTCAGACAGTTATCACTGGTGGAAGTCCTTAACTAGCAGGAAGAAAAACATCCTGAAGGAGACTGTCCTTCAACAAGAGGCAGAAACGGGAGAAGACAAACCTGCCAAACAAGAGAGCCAGAACTACAACCTGCTGAGCAACGAGACTTACGACGACTCCCAGGTGGAGCCTGCCTTCAACGAGAACACCTGCAGGAGGAACCTGAGGGTCTCTCGGTCTGGCCGGTTCAAGGAGAAGAGGAGAGTCAGGGGGACTTTACCAACCAGCTACACCGCCACGGCCAAGTAGACCTGAAAAGAGAGAGAGAAAGAGAGAGAGAGAGACATAGTGAAGATGGACTGGACCAGAGAGCTGGACTCCAGCCTAGTGCTGATCAGTGGACCAAAGTGTTGGTGTGTTTTCACTGTTTAAACTTGATACCAACCAAATTCAAAATGTACAGGTTTTTATTACAGTACATTACATTGCATTCATTTGGCAGACGCTTTTTATCCAAAGTGACTTACAATTTGAGGAAACAGTCAAGTTTCAGGACAGTGTGAGAACCAGAGGAGAAATCTTTATCTAGGGAGGAGTGCAAGAAGATAGATAGTGCATCGGGCGAGGGGGTGCTCTCTGATGCACTGTCTTCTTGTAAAAATGTAATTATAGATATAAATACATTTTTTCTAAATGCGGTTGTGTTTAATTATATCAAAAGAGTTGGTATCATAATAGACTACTCATAATTCTTCTGTTCAGCAGGCTGGTGGGAAACAGCAGATTTGGGGTTTACACAACTGCTGCCCAGTTTTCTTCATGGTGCTGGTTTGGTGTCTGTTTGGTGGCTGGGCTGTCAGTGAGATGTGATCCACTAGTGAGGTTTTTGGCCCCAAAAATGGGCTAAAAGCACTAAACTCAGTTCTGCTCCAGGATCCCAGATCCACCAGCATCCACTGGTCTCCTGTTTTATTTGACAAACCAGTGGATTTATGGACGTAAATTCCTTTATTTTACACGTTTTAACAGGCAAGACACTTTTGCAAAGACTTTTAAAACCCTTAATCCACATGCTTTTGTCAGTTTAGGTTCACTGCTTGACTATAGTCACTAAATATGGTGAGCCACTTATTTATTATCCAATGGGTAATTTACTTCTTGTGCAATGGTTTATATGAAGGAGATTTAAATGTTTTGTGCAATTATGATATGTGAAGTTAATATGCATTGTTTACATCATGGTGATGTAAAGTCATGTAAGCCACTTGTTTAGTGTCCTTTTGTATAAGGCAGTGGAACTGTGATTTATTTTCTTTGAATAATTGTTTTGAATGTAGGTTTGAATTTAGTATCAGCCTTTAGTATCAGATTGTTTTAGAGACATGGCCACATGCCCAGCCTTTGTGCTGGTGCCCCTATTGTTTAAGAACAGTGCTGTGCAGGGAGGCTCTACTGTAAACACAGGTTGTGTGACACTGTCATAAAGTGAAGGATTGAAATGAACCATTAAGCATAGAGTGGTTTGATATGGTAAATGAAAACCCAGCGTAGGCCAGTTAAGCTTGATGCACAGGTAAAATACTTCCCCATTGTCTTGTTTAGATGGGTGTGGACCCATACTAATATATATGTAAACAAGACAATGGGGAAGTGTTTTACCTGTGCTTCAAGTTCACACCATTTTAAGTGAAGTGATACACAAGATTTTACTAAGTCTGTTACTGGTTTTCATGCAGCCAAATAAAAAAGATGTATCTTGTCACAATCTTATACTTTTAAAGAAAACTTGTCATCCTTATTCATGCTTGACACACACCATGCTAAACATCAGATGTGTAAAAGTCCAGCAAACACATGAATCCTGCAAACAGAAGGCAGAGATTCCTCATCACTACTTTGTTTTTGTATATTAAATTTGTATAATTAGACCTGCTAAATTGTCTAAAATTGTGAAATGGGATTCACATTTTTGTATTTGGGGAAGAACTAACAGCTCATTTTTCATAATATGTATCAGATGGACAGAACATTAAAAATGACAATATTGTTTTTAAAAATGACTGGTTTTGAAATTGTACCTTCAATAATAAGCACTATCTACTGAGTATAGTGCACCACCTGCTGGCCATATCCAAAATGACCACTTAATCCAATTAATTACAATGTCCAAAAGTATCCAGACACCCCCTCCAATCAGTAAATTCACTTTGTTTTATCCAGTGCTGGCACAGGGATTCAACTGCACACACACTGCTTGTAAAATCTTCATAGAAGACCATCGGCATAAGAATGGGGAGTTCTGGAGCAGCTGCATATGAGCCTAAATTTACCATGCCCAATGGCATGCATCAGCCAGAGGGGTATAAAGCTCCCAGCATTGGGGTGTGGATCAGTGGAATTTTGTTCTCTAGAGTAGTGGTTCCCAAACCAGTCCTGAAGTGCCCCTGGCCAGCACATTTTACCGGCTTTCAGCACACATGATCCAACTAATCAGATAACTGGCAAACTAATGCCCTCACAGTAATACTATTGTGGCATAATGAAATAAATTCACACAGCCATGTTCCTGCATTTAGTCAAGTCTTCCCAGAAGGGTAGATGTGAATCTTTACTCCCTATTATTATCCCTGATTCCAGTATAAATGGATGAAAAGTGCCTACCAATTTATAAACAGTCTACAATCTGTGCGACTCCTCAACCAGAACTGAACCAGAACAATGCATACACACTGCATATACATCTTTTCTGCCCTAAACTCAGACTTTAATTACCTCTGTTGAATACCTTTCCATTTATTACACTGCACATTCTCTGTCCTACTGCTGCTATATTTGCACAATTATATTTATTGTCGTCTACCTCTGTTCTGCATTTTTGCCCACAACTCTCTGCTGCTAGAATACAGTATCTGTCATAATACCGTATTCATTCAGACTTGAACTGTAGTCATTGTCGACTGCACTAAAAATTTGGTTTCGTCTGGTTGTTTTGTTACTCGTGTTTTTCTGCACTCTCTTTTGTCCTGTCTGTGCTTGTGGTCTTGTGGTGTTCTGTTCTGTTCTTGTGTTGCTCCATGGTCCTGGAGGAACACTGTTTGGTTTCACTGTGTACTGTGTGGTTGAAATGACAACAAACCTACTTGACCTGACTTGACCTACAGCAGTAGAAATATTATCCTAGAAATGTCACAAATAAAACATTTTAATTTTCATAAAAGTTAATTCCATTCTGAATTAACACACTTTGTAGTAAAAACCAACCAACCAACCAAACAAACAAAAAAAACAAACAGCAAAAGTAGATCTTTGGCTGAAATATTTCCCGTATGCTCCTGGTGTTCCATATGTCAGCAGGTGCTCCAGACAAAACACAACGGCCCACACCTCTCCCCAGTGCATGGAGGTTAGAGAGCAACACATTTTCTGCCATATGTCTCATACATATTCTGCAGTGACCACATACTTATTCATATTGACCGTAACAGGAATCTCCATTTTCAAATACTGCATTATATTGCATTACAATTTAAACAGATACTAACTGACTGAGTTTTGTGTTAAGTCTCTGAATTTGAACATCGCTAAGGAAGTGAACTGTATTGCAAGAAACTGAATGTCTTCTATAGTTCATCGTGTTTGTATGTGAATTCTCGGGCGGATATAAAGCCATCTTCGTCCTCATCTTCTTTCTGAAAGATGTCCTCCACCATGGCCTCATGATGGGTGTCGTTGGCGGGGTACCCATGTCTCTCGAACTCTTTCCTCAGATACTCTTTCACCTGAAACATGTTTTGTAGGTTATATTTGAAACACAAAAAGCTTTAACACAGTGTTCTTTGGTGGTCAGTTAGTGTTGACTGAATGTATTGGTATCTTTGGCTGACATAGTGTGTGGCCTAGTCACTGAAATATAAAAACTATGTACTTTGATACCACACCTCTGATTTGGAGAGCTTCCAGTCATCATTGAGGTCCATCTCCTGGAAGGACTCATGTGACCTGGGGCCGTTCCTGATTTCCATGAGCTCAATTTCAAAGATAAGGGTGCTCTCTGGTGGGATTTTGCCTAAAACAAAAGGCAGGGCACAGACACAAATGTTTATTGTACTAAAGTTGCAACTGTATCTTAGTTTCATAAGACTACACTACGAAGCCCACCTTTGCCTTCCTTGCCGTAAGCCAGAGATGGGGGGATGATTAGCTTCCTCCTCTCCCCTGCACACATTTGCTGAAGCCCCTTGTCCCAGCCTTTGATCACCTCCTGGATCCCTAGAGTGAACCACACTGGGTTCCTATCACCATGTTGACGACTTTGAAGAGCAGAACATGAAGGTTAGATTAATATGTAAATGGGAGTGAAGGAGTGTGTATGTGAGAGAAATCACTGCTCATCTACTGATCACTGGTCACTTTTAAAGCCCAAAACACCCATTACATTAGCTAGAATATTATATTAAGTATATA
>JBBPCZ010000007.1:9557065-9573154 GCA_037974445.1 Brycinus macrolepidotus
TATATTTCCTATTGTCTTATTATCTTTTATTGTTTCTTGTTGCACTAAGGATGCTAAAGACACAAGAATTTTCCTCGGAATAAATGACGCTCTCTTAAGTGATTGAAGCTCATAACACTAAGCTATGAAGTATGAAGAGTACGAAGAGCATGCATTAAAGTTCCTGAACTTTAGGACTTTATGCAGACGTGCATTACCTGGAGTGGAACATCGTGCCATTACTCTCCAGGAATCCTTCATAGTGGACTAAGAGCATGTCCCCGTACTTTGTTTTTCGGTGACACAGAAAAGGCTTGTACAAAACTTTGATTTCCACCTCTGGCTCTGGAAGTTTTGCTCCATGCCCACAGAAGAAGGATGCAGAGATAAAGCACAGCTCCAAGATCATTTTAAGAGACATGGCACCATGTTCTCTGCACAACCACGCAGGGAGGAGAAAAAAAGTAACGTAACGTTAACAAGCCAGACTGTGTCGACTACGTGGCATTTCAAGTTTTCCTAAAGACTCCTTCTTCTTCCCAAATAGCCCCATGTGGGTGAAAAAAAAACGCTGCCCTGTTTCACTGCTATTGGTGGAAACGGTTGTCAATCACGCCTTAGAGCGGAATACCGGATTGTCATAGGAGGACTGCTCGTTTTGCCAGGTGAAAGTTCCGCCCACATGAGGGATCGGCATCCAATCCGAAAACAGGAACTGTATAATAAACCTTCCCTATGACGTCACTCAGACGGGCTGATCCCAGTCCAGTCACATGGATCGGTGTTGCGCATGCGCCCTAGCTGGACGTAATCTGAAATTTCGGATCATCAGTTCATTTTTAAAACTCCAGATCTCTCTTATTTACGAATTATCTGTTCGTACGTGCTGGGGAAGCGCTCCGAAATGAGCTGCTCTTAAGAGGAGTCGCCATGGAGGGAGTTTTGTACAAATGGACCAATTATATAAGCGGTAAGTCACGTAGTTCAGTTTTAACTGGATCCTGAATGTCATGGAAACTGGTGTTTACATTCTTCAAAGTTGAGCAGGACTCAGGTTTAAGGGCTCTAATGTAGTCAAACTGTCCTCCTAACCGACCTGCAAGCTCATTTATGAGTTTTGCCTTGCTCCTGAGCACTTAGAAGTGCCAAATATGCCAGTTTTTAGTGTTTGTGAGGCTTTTGTGGGTTTTTAGGTGTGTACTGGCTCCTCTAGCTGACTGGTAAACAAAGTTTGGAAGATTCGTTGAGTTTGAGAAGCAACATCAGCTGCCTAACTGTCTTAGTTGTGGTTCTAAATGTTGGACTTGATGAAGTCACCTAGAAACTAGTCACATGAAACCAGAATGGAAACCCTGAAGAGGGTGCAGCTAAGGACGTTCTGCAAGTTACTTGTGTGACTTCATATCTGATGACATGGCCATCATCTCTCTACAAAGCTACACTATATGAACAAAAGTATTGGGACACACCTCTTTTTCAGGGTTTGGGCTGTAGGCCCTTACTTCCAGTGAAGGGCTTAATCTTAATGCTTCAGCATACCAAGACATTTTGGACAACGCCATGCTTCCAACTTTGTGGGCACAGTTTGGGGAAGAACCTTTTCTATTCCAGCACGACTGTGCCTCAGTGCTCAATATAAGGTCCATAAAGACATGGTTGGATGAGTTCAGTGTGGAAGAACTTGACTGCCCCGCACAGAGCCCTGACCTCAACTCCATCCAGCACCTTTGGGATGAACTAGAACGGAGGTTGCGAGCCAGGCCTTCTCGTCCAACATCAGTGCCTAACCTCATAAATGCTCTACAGAATGAAAGGACACAAAATGTCCCACAAAACACTCCAAAATATTGTGGAAAGCCTTCCAAGAAGAGTGGAAGCTGGTATAGCTGCAAAGGAGAACCAGCTCCATATTAAAGTCTATGTATTTGAATGCAACGTCATCAAAGTCCCTGTTTGGTGTAATGGTCAGGCGTCCCAATACTTTTGTCACAGTATGATCTATTTTTATCTCATTTTCATGCTAAATTATCTCATGGAATCCAATATGACATACGATCATGAATGTCCTGAGTGAACAGCATGATATACAATTGGAAGAAGCTAAAACAAAACCTCTTCACATTGGGAATGCCACTGTTTTATGGGTCATGGATATAATGATGATTATATGTCAAATCTATTGCTAACATATTGCTCAAACTGAACACAGTGTAATATGGCATACTGTTATAAGCATTATATATTGCCTGGCTCTATTAGTATGTCATTACTATTTATTAGCATTGAAGAGTACTGTTTGTTACATTGAAGAATTGTCATTCAGATGTCCATTATCTTTCCTCTCTAGGTTGGCAGCCTCGCTGGTTTGTATTAGCTGGAGGCACTCTTTCATATTATGATTCTCAAGAAGATGCTTGGAAAGGATGCAAGGGCAGCATTAAGATTTCTGTGTGCGAAATACAAGGTAATGTAAAAAATCACTCAGTCTTTTCAGTGGCAATGCAGGGTTGGTTTGATTGCTAGTGATTGTTCTTGTGTGATTAAGACTGGGGTTCCCACACACTGTAAGCTCTTATTTGTGTACAGTTGTGCAATATAAGGTACCAGGTTTACTGTTACCTTATATAATTTTGTACTACGCCATTTCATGGTTCATGATTACACACTGTCTTTCTCTTTTTTTACGCCAAAACTCTTTACAGTTCATCCCACAGACTTCACAAGGGTTGATTTGACCATACCAGGAGAGCAGTACTTCTACCTCAGAGCAATCAATGCAGCAGAGAGACAGAAATGGCTGGTAGCTTTAGGAACAGCAAAAGCCTGCCTGACAGATAACCGGACCAAGAGAGAGAAGGGTGAGACATGAGGCTCCTGAAATCTCAGGATCTTTACCCCCTTTAGGTTTACTTATCTTGGACAAATGAAAACAAGAAAGCTTTGATAATTCTTGATGAGTCATATCTATTGTTGTGACTGTTTCAGGTCCAAGATGTTGAAACAAACACTCATCATTTCTCTCTTTCTGCTCAGAGCTCCAGGAAAATACAGAGACACTGAAAACGAAGATGTGTGAGCTGCGACTATACTGTGACCTTCTTCTCGAGCAAGTGAACAAACTCAAGGAGAATCCTCTGGGTGAGGGGACAGCTGGCTCTGCAGAGGTAAGGCAGTCTTTGTCAGAGGCTTCCTATTGCAGTCCTTTTGAGTATGTAGGGCAATGTTTCCCAACCTCAGTGCTCCAGGTCCCCAGCTCTGTACTTCAACCCCAGAAAGGCTTATTAATTAGCTGATTATTTGGTTTTGGTGGAGGGAAAGCTCTAAAATAAGCAGAGCCAGGGTTAAGAACCACTGATGGAGAGGATTATAACCAACTTCTAAAACAAAAAAAAATTCTATGGCATTGTCTAAATAAAGTAGCATGATACTTACGTATTTGGTTAAACACGTAGCAGAGAAAGTGTGGCACAACGACAACTCAGTCTTTAAGACAATATGTGAGACGTATCATTTACTTTGTCTAGGATTTGTGAACAAGTTTCATTTTTGCATATGTGTGTGGCCGTGTGAGAAAATTCAGGTTTGGATGTTAACATGACCACACAAGTGTGAAATTTCTGTCACCACTCTATGTGGTGAGCTTCTCTGAAATCAAAGATAAACATAAATGGACTGTAATGGCTTATTCTGATTCTGAGTTTGATTTTAACAAGTTAAAATGTAATGCAATTGTGCCGTATTTAAAAAAAAAAAGCTATAAAGAACTATGGATACAATGTTTTTTTTTACTGAATGCAAAAAATAAAGTAAGAAAGCACAGGAGGAAAAATCAACCAGTTGATTAAATAAATTAGAAAATAACATACCCATCAGCTTCCTGTTACTGCAGGTTGAGCACTCACTATACACAGGTTGTTTCCAAATCCTGTAATTGAAATTGGTGAAAACCTTTTCTATGATTGTTCAGTGTCTAGAAATGGCATCCATATGATAACCATACTGAGAAAAACAGATTGTGACAGTGATGAGGCGTGGGTGATATTCTCATAAGCCTCATAAAGAGATATTTAAACAATATACATCGCAGTATTTATTTGTTCTAAAGTTTGCTAAATTGGGATAAACAAAAAAGCACCTTTAGTGCTGCATTAAAAATACTGTCAAAAACTGGTGAGTGCTGTGACTTATCAAGCGTTTCACTGCTCTGCTTAGTGTTAAGCACAGGCTACATAGGTACTGTATGTGTTCAGCCAGGTGAGGATACAGGCACTCTGGTGAAATCCACATGCACCACCTTTCTGAAGACGCTGGAGGAGTGTATGCAGATCGCGAGCCAGACCTTCAGCCCGGACATGTTGAGCCACAGTCCACCAGGGTCACCACCTGTCGCTGCTGTCAAACCTCAGAAGGTGTGACTAAAGAGCCCCATCAAATCTTAATCAAATCTCAGTCAAGTTAAAATCACCTGTTTAGAATATCTTGGATAAATATATCCAAATATGTGAAGTATTTTTTTTGTTTGTTTGTTTGTTTTTTTTACCTCTTTTGTTATCTGCAGATCAGACCTCTTAATCAAACAAGTCACTCTTCAGAGGAAAAGTAAGTTGAACTTCTGTGTCTCTATTGGGTGAATATATTTGTACTGAGTCTGGACTTTCCAGTACTTTTCATTATAAATGTACATCACTTCTGTTTACACTGTGTCTATTGATTTTGCAGACAGAAGGGCTCGGTAAATAGTTCATCTCGAGCATCAGCACTTGAGAGTGCAAAAAGTGGACCAGAGCGAGAACACCCCTCACCTTCTCCAGGAAGCACACCAACAGGTAAGCTACACACTCACACTTGTATCTTATAGTAAGCTAAACTGGTGTGTTCATGGCATAGTATCTTTAAATGTCATGCAGGAGTTGTCTTAGAAGCATTTAATAGCTTTTAAGCAAAATACTATATCTATACCATTTTTTCTTTAGCTTTGTTCTAAGAACTGCCCCTCCCTACATAATACTAAAACAAAGGTCTTTGGCTGGTTATTTTGCATGTCAGTCAAATAGCCTTTTCCGGTCAAAGTAGGCAGTTCTTGGCCAGACAAAATGCACCAGAATGTATGATGACAGGCAGAAGGTTAGCTACTGCCAATCCCCAAGGTTTGAAAAGTGTATTGTGACATTATTTTTCATGATAATGATAACATATATACAGACATATGCAAAGGTTTGAAAAAACCCAGTCAAATAACATGATTGCGGAATTCCTATAAATTATGAATTTATAGGAAATCCGTTCATATGAATGCTGGACTTTCTTGTGATTCAAGTGTCTTAAAAACACTTTGCACAGTGTTGCACAGATTAGAGACCTCTTCTAAATAAAGACAAAAGGAAATTAGTCAAAAAGAAAAGGTTACTTATAACTTTTCACACCAATAGAGAACAAAAAATGCCAAGTATATGTAGTGAGCTATTAAATGGACCTAAATTTATTAGACTAATATTAAATCTTTAGAGGTCAGTTGCGTCCCATGCCAGAATGGTAGAAGTTTAGCTCACTTCATTGCATTAGTCTTCTCAAGGGAACAGAATAATGGTCTTTTTCACTACAGTACAATAGTCATGAATTAGTGGTTTGAGCAGCAAAGACTAAATGTTGATGCTGTTTTGAAGATGCTCTGATCCAGTCCTCTAGCCATCATAGTTTGGTCCTTGTCGAAGTCGCTCAGAAAGTCATTGGCTCTTTTCCTGCTTCCAACACATCAACTTCAAGAACTTACTCCCAAATATTTCCCACCCTTTGATGGGTGCCATGGTAACAGGAAAATCATGTTATTCACTTCACCAGTCAGTGCTTGAAATATTGTAGCTCATCTGTGTAAATACAAAAGATAGAAAAGATTAACGACAAAAACTATATGTGGTACAATACAGTGCTGTGAAATACCAAGCTGAGGTAGTTGCAGTGAAAAGGCTAACAATACAATGAAAAATGCCATATTAAATGTGTCCCCTGCAGAAGATGTAATTTGTAGGAAATCCGCATATAAGTATTTGTGGGGAGAAGGCTGAGACTAGTGCTTAGAGAACACAGAATAATTGCTTGTATCAAAACAAAGACACAGTTATAGACTTAATGTAAACAACACTTCTACGTAGTAGTACGTAGCCTATTCCTTATTGTACTTTTCATAGCCTCTTTTCAATTGTAGAATTACTTTACTGATGAATTTTGTTCATTCTCCAACCTTTGGGATATCAGACCATATATATGGTCTATTTGTGATATCAGACCAATATCTGTGATATCAGACCTACTGGGTAGGATACTTGCCTCTGGACCAAGAGGTCATGGGTTCGAATCCTACCTTCAGCATACCACCACTGGGTTCCTGAGCAAGACCCTTAACCCCAAGTTGCTCCAGGGAGACTGTCACCTGTAGTTAGGGAGTGGAAGTAGCTTTGGATAAAAGCGTCTGCTAAATGCCGTAAATGTAAATATATACATATTGTGTACATTGAAAATGTTTCAAATATTGTGATTTTTGCCATGTCAGCCACATATATCTCTGTTCCCCCTTTCTTTTTGTCCTATTTATCATTCTTTGTCTAATCACTTTATCAGGGAACAGTCTTGTAGAAGAGGAAAACAAGGACCAAGTGGAGGCCCAGGATGCACCTCACTCTATCACCCAGGCCGCTGCTGAAGATCCCAAACATCCCAAAGAGGAGACTGGAGGAGATGCATGTTTAGACAAAGTAGATTACACCCAAGAGGACGTCTTACATAACTCTGGACAAAACAAAGAGCAACAGGCCAGTGAAAACAAAGCTGTCCAAGAAGCAAATGAGCTCGAGTCACAGGTTAAACAGGAAGAAGAAGATCAGGTGGAGACGTTCTTCAGTAGTATGAGCCACAGGTATGAGGAACCTCTGCCGCTATGAGCTAGAGATAAGTCACATATTGACCTATTAAAGTATGCATTGATTCAGGGCCAAATTACAGAGCATATTACATAGTACATATTTTCATGTAGTAAGAAGTAATATTCACCTAACTGGAAGTGGAGTTAGTATTAAATATTAAATAATAACAAAATGTCAGT
This sequence comes from Brycinus macrolepidotus, assembly GCA_037974445.1. Classification (NCBI taxonomy): domain Eukaryota; kingdom Metazoa; phylum Chordata; class Actinopteri; order Characiformes; family Alestidae; genus Brycinus; species Brycinus macrolepidotus. Next base: position 9,564,141 of record JBBPCZ010000007.1, read on the forward strand.
TTTTTCAGGCCTACTAATAAAAATAGTATATATTATAACTTTAAGTGAAATTAGTCAGTCTTACAATTATCTGAAAGTCTTCATCAGAAACAAACAGTTCAATGTATCAGTTACAGAGTTTAATATTTGGAGGATAGTTTGTGAGTAATGAGATGTTCATGTTAGTGTGTTTTCTTTCGCATTACACTGAAAGCAAGGCCCTGCCTGTGATCATGGGTTTGTAGAGCTTTTTTTTATTACACTACTGTTCTTCTTTCTGCAGTAAATTTTTGCTAAAGTATTACATCATCATACTCTTATAGTAATAAGAGTGAGTCTTAAGCAGTCTTTTATGTGTACTGTGAAATTTTACCAAAGCAGTATTGCACCTGTGTGCAATGTGGAGTCCAGGCGATCAATAAACTTTGTTAAAAAGTTACTATTTCTTATGTGAGTAACTAATAAATGCAGATTTTGGTTTAGATCTTTTAAACATGTTTTTAAAATTTGTGGCACAAATCATTTGCATGCTCTCGTTTTTTTTTTTCCCTGTGTGACTTAAATTATATGACTTCAGCTGTATTCTTTTCGTTGACATGAGTGTTTGTGTTCATCAAATAAACGTCCATCAAATTGAAATGTGCACTAATGCTCTGTCGTTTTCTGAATGTCTGTGGTTTTCCTTTTGTAGATTTAGTGATATAAGACTGGAGGACGACAATGGTATTCCCACACAGGCCTTTTTGGACTCTTGCTATGCTATAGTGCCAGTATTAGGTAGGACAGTTTATCCTTCCACTCTCTCCATCAATCACACTTTCTTTCTTCTGTGACCTTACCATCAAAAGTCATTACCTGCTTAAAAGCAATACCTTGGCTTCCTGTTTTCCACATCGCACATGCTTTCCCTCACGGTCTGGCAGCTTTTATTTTCTCTTCCTTTTTACTGCTCGCTTCTCGACGTCACACTTATTGCTGTCCTTGCTTTACTATCTCTCTTGACTGGGGGATCATGCATGTTCCACACACTGATGATGGTCTGATGAGTAGGTATAGATAGTGTGAATGCTGGTTTATGTGGAAGGTTTAAGGCACCGTCGCTGGAACAATTTTGCTTTAAAGATTGTCATTTTTATCTCCTGATCAGTCTAAACAAAGCATTCACATTCAGTTCAGGACACGTTTCACTTTTGCTTTGCTATGTTTGGGTCCATTCCTGCCTTGGCCGACTGGGGGAGCTTCATCAGCCTGCACATTGATTATATATGTTAGTCTTTGTTGTGTTAAATACAATGATGCACACTTTATCTTCTCAGACAAGCTGGGACCAACGGTTTTCGCTCCAGTTAAAATAGATTTTGTGGGCAACATTAAGGTGAGTGGCAACATTCATCAGTCATGCAAAATATTCTTCTTTTCATTTAAAGAGAAAAATGTATAAAATTTGGTAGTACAGCAAACAGTGATCACTTGATTTATTTTTTTTTTTTTACCATCAAATCGGATTTTTTTACTTTTGTTAAAAAATATTTAGTCCATGTGTCCAAAATACCTCATTTATTATGATCAATCAAATGATAAAAATTACCTTTTTAGCTAAATGCAAATTTTGAAGCACTAATCAGGGTAAATAATCTTTCTTAACATAAGCCTGTTGAACTCGCACCGCAATCACATCTGTCGTTCTTGAAGAAAGTATTTAGTATTCACCTTGTCAGAATCTTTAAGTAATTTCTGTAGTCCAGTATTTTGGTGTCATTTTATTATCAAGTATATTTGTGTGATCAGAAGTTAAAATGATTACCCCTGACATGTAAAGTAATGTCTAAACCCACATAAGTGTTAAACTGGAACAAAAGTAGAAGAAAGTGGAATTGGCTTGTAATGTTTCCACTTGCAGTAGCCACATAGGGTCAATATATACATATATATACATATTTATAAAAGCAGTATTTTGGGCGTTTTCAGTAGTGTTAAATGGCCCACAAAGAATTTGCTGAAAAGTAATTTTAATCCAGTCCAAGGGTCACTAATTCCAAAATAATCATTTTGAGTCTTTATGAACTTATCCTTTTAGTACTTAATGAAATCTTGTTCTTTCAGGGCAATTGTGGCCACATGCAAGAGACAGTTGAGCATGTTGTCTTCTGTGTGCATTGTTATTATGGCCACTAGGGGGTCTCAACACTCATGACTTTCTATTAAACAGGCTTGAATAGACTTATATAGAGGAAGAAAAAGTGATCTGTCTTCCTGATTGCTAAATGTCAAGCTATTTTTATGATGGGTGCATTGAACAACGCAGTATTACTGTAAAGCAGTTTTGTGTTGCACTGACCACAGCACGCACTGTAGGAGCTTTGAAATCTAGAAAGATCTTCAATTCCTCCCCCAGAAAATCCAGCAGAAGCTGCTCTCGGACCCTGACAGCTTCCCCACACTACAGAGCATCGTACTGCATGAAGTGGAGATGGAGGTGGCCAAGGTGCGAAACTCGGCCACTGAGGCGCTTCTGTGGCTTAAACGAGGGCTGAAATTCCTCAAAGAGTTTCTCTCTGAAGTGGATGCTGGAGAGCAAGACATCCACACAGCTCTGAGTGAGTTTTGGGAACAAATGCAGAAGCTCATGCAATGTTATATTCATGTTATATTCAGAGCATTGGAAGCTTATTCAGACTTCTGATAAACCTGCACGTGCCTGTAAACACATCTTTGATTTAACTCTGTAACTCTATCGATATCTCCTTGCATTCAGCACACTCCATGTGTGCCATCTGGGTAATGTTATGATTTTTCACGTTACATGACTTCAATTTTATTCTGAGAGCGATCAGTCTTTTGTAGGTCAGAAACTACTAGGTAAATCAAAATTACGACACAAGTTGCCCAAACCGCTTGACTGTAGGTGCTCTCTTGATTCACATCAGCCGAATTCCTCTCGTTATTCCCATCCCATCGTACGAATTCCCCCAGCGTCATTGCTGCATTCACTGGCCAAGTTAAACCGTTTTCTGATTTTTCTTACAAGGATTAAACCTAGTCCCGGACTAAATTTCCCTATCCAGTATAGAATCGGAACATTCAGAATGCTATGTGGTTCAGGACTGGGCATGACAGTGTGATTAATTCTGTAATTTTGAAATGTTAAGGAACATAATTGGCCCTTCTGTACAAGGTTTGGCAGTAATGCTATCCAGTCTTGTTGTAGAGTAAAGCAGTGGCACAGAGGTTTTATGATAGTTAAGAGCTGATATTACCATAGACTCAGGTGACTTGCTTTTATTCCAAAATCTGGATGATTTTTAATATCTTGACATATTAATGCAGAAAAGTTACTCTATGTGCGTGTATTTTGACTGTTAAATTGTATTCGGATCGGAATCTGTTGCAAAGTCTTAGGGAGTAATGGAGAGTGTATCTACAGCAGACTACATTACATTCTCTTGATCAGGGGTGCCCAGATCCTGTCCTGGAGGGCCAGTGTCTATCCCAGTTCAGCGATTAGCCCTGCTCTAGATCTATATTTTTTGCTCTATATTTTTGCTTCATAATCGATTCTTATCTATTTCTGCCATGCCTGGTGTTTAATTCCCATTGTTGCACTGTTACCATAAAATGAAGTGGTTCAAACACAGTTGTCATTTTTCCAGACAATGCCTATGGAAAGACGCTACGGCAGTATCATGGATGGGTTGTACGGGGAGTATTTGCTGTAAGTATTATAAACATTATCTTTTTTTTTTTTCTTACTTATACACAAACCTAAGGTCTAAACACACCCTGACTGCTGTGTGTGTCTGTGTGTGTCTGTGTGTGTCTGTGTGTGTCTGTGTGTGTCTGTGTGTGTCTGTGTGTGACCTGTAGCTGGCTCTGAGGGCCGCTCCCTCTTACAGTGGCTTCATGGCAGCATTGGTGTCTCATGAAGGAGATGAGCTGAAGGAGGGCTTTACCAAAGGCATGCATCGGGACCTAGCCATCTACCTGCCTGCTATGGAGAAACAGCTGGCCATGTTAGATGCTCTGTACGAGGAGTACGGCTTGGAGTCTGACGAGGTGGTGTGATCCATTCACCAACACATGCATTCAGACAAACAAGCTCACTGCAGTCCTGACTGGGCGTTCTCTTGGGTGCAGGGATCATTCTCTGGTGTGTAAGAGCCTAATTAGTGGATACGTGCACTGCTGAGGGCTAGGGCTTGGTCCGTATGGACAAAGCAGGCACTGCAAGAACACTGGGCTTCTATAAATAGCAATAGTGCCCTGGTCTCATTCACCTGAAGATGCAGTTACCTAAACTCTCCATGGTGGCAAAGGGGCCAAGATTTGTACAACTTATAGACTGTGAAGATTTTTTTTTTACCAGGGAACAGCTATTTTTCGACAACCTCCAGTGTGGTGTCTGTTTTCTGAAGTTCGGTCGCTGTTTTTTTTTTTGTTTGGATATACCTTTGATCATCAGAGGATACTCTGAAATGGCATTTTAAAAATGTGACCACAGAGGTTTTTATGCAAAAAAAAAAAATCTGTGGTGAGTATACAAAGCAGTCAGTAAGTATACAAGCTGCCGTATTTGTATTGTGCTTTGCATGCAGTTTTATCTTCATTATGTTCAAAACCCCCTTTTTTCCCTCTCCCTGTACCGTATCACATATGGGCAAGCACAAATGATAAATAACTGCTTTCTAGGATTCAAACAAAGGTCCACCATTAATCTTACACAGCAGTTTTTAGAAGGTTCAACATGCATGCGCTAGGGTCTCGTAGATAAGTACAAATAAAATTATTACATTCAAAGAGCACATACGCAGGAAATCCTTTAAAGATACACACTCATATAGTTAATGTAAGACTGGCCATACGGACCAAAAAAATGGACAAGATTGTCATGAAATTTCCTAAGTTATACTTTTTCTTTAGCACATTTTTTAGTTCTTTATTCCTAACATTTTCCTAATAACTTTATTTATTAAATTATTTACATAAATAAGGTAGTAAGAAAGTAGATTTTATTCTAAGAATCATACCATGTTTACTCATTAATGTAGCCTAATGAACAAATCTGAACTGTGCATGTTGTATTGCATGGATTTGGTTCATATTTGTGTCAGCTAAAGATGGACTTAAATTGAAATAACTTGCAGACTGGTAATATACTGGCTAACTTTGCCTTATAGTTATACCTGACATGACTGCAGTGCCAAGATCTGTCTGTTTCAGGGAGGAAGTACAAACACTATCATGCACATGTTAGCAAATACAGGAATTAGTTAAATTATGTTTGTACTTAATAATGTACATCACTTTGACTGCTTTATCAGGTGCGTCTACTTTATAGCTGTACCTAATAGTCATCTCAAATTTTACAGTCTGTTTTAAATTGTAATCCACACATTTTGTGGCACCACTGTTGTACTCCAAAGTTAACTGACTGGTGGTTGACTTTGTATCAGGCTGTGTGTTGTTCCCAGAGGTCCCTTTGATAAGTTACCTGCTCTGACAACAGGGGATACTCTTTGACGTGGCTGTATACATATAGGCAATTTACAAATACATGTATATAGAAACAGCATTTAATGCAATGCATCTGAATTAGGTGTGTATTAAATGTAGAGAAAGAACTCATTAGAGCTGCAGGAAATTAAAACAGTGTCCTCAAATAAATAAACCTGAGCTCTCCATTTGAATTGCACACATACTCTATGCTTAGTCACTAGTCTAGACACCCATAAGGCTTTATGCACCACTGACTAATCTGTCTATCATAGAAAGGGGCGGTCTAATCTAATAAAGAGATGCTCAGTAATCTTAAACTGGATAATATTTCCATAAATATTTGCAAATGCATTTATATATTCATAATAAATTCAGGCCATGCATGAAAGTGACTTCTGAGTACATCATTGGGATCAAAAATGTGTGTGTTTGAATGATTAATTCTATATATGTGTGGAAGCCTATATATTTGGGTGGAGAAATGAAACTGTCACTGAAGTTAAGTCTACATGACATATTGGTTACTTGTATGTTTTGTGATATTGATCAAAGTACATTCCAGTAGAAAGGCACAATGACTGTGAACAAGGTTTAATGAGTATGAATCAACATAGCCTTCAAAGCTGTTAGCATTTACAGAAATTTTATGCCCACTTGAATTATTCCCACACTGATGGGAAATGACAGAACTCTGTAAGTCAGCATCAAACAAGCACATGTGAATTCTTTCAAGCCTGTTGTTATAGTTAAGTGCCAGGACATTTCTATTTGTGATGTGCCATACATCCAAGGCCCAGATATATATTTTTATCCTACATTGCCTTCCAGACTTCATGTCACCCTTTGTAAAGATGAGAGGAAAAGTCTAAAATAAACAGTGTTCTTTGTTAGCTTCATCTTATGGAGATCTTACACTATTAATAGGGTCAGCTGATTTAAAGGAAAAGCAAATCTAGACAAATGAAGTACTTTGTACACCCTTCTTTTCTCCTAATGGCACATGGAGTACAACCCTGTTTCCAAAAAAGTTGGGATGTAAACAAAAACAATGCGGTGATTTGCAAATCTCAAATAGACCAAAGACAACATATCAAATGTTGAAACTGAGATATTTTATTGTTTTATGAAAAATGTATGCTCATAATGAATTTGATGCCACAGTTGCCACAAATTGTGTAAAAAAACAAAAAAAAACAAACAAAAAAAACAACACCTGGAACATCTGGCCACTTATTAGGTTAACTGGCAACAAATCAGAAATGGTATTTAAAAAAGGTATTTAAAAAAAAAACATCCTAGAGAGCCAGAGTCTTTCAGAAGTAAAGAGGAGGGGGGCTCACCATAAGGCAATATGTGCCAACTGATGAAATTTATTTTATTATATATATATAAATTGTCATAAAAAAGACCAACTCAAATAACCTAACTGAAAAGTTAGCTTCCCTTCCTGATAAACAATAAGAGAATACTTCATATCCTTTTTCCTCCATCATCTTTACCAATGGTGGCAGTAATTCAGGGGGCACGTTCAGATACAACTTTCATATGGTCTTTCCTACTCATAGAGCACACACAGAAATGCATTTTTATAAGACTGTATTAAAAGTTTAAAACAACTAGTAGTGTATTCTCATTTTTTAAATTAGTGGCAAAATGAAAACCCAAGGTAAAGATATTTACAGGCATTATCATCTGCATGGACGTGGGAAACCTACAAGTACTGACCTACTAATGGAGTTATTGCAGTTACTTTGATCAACAGTTCATATTATGCAGGCCTTATAGTTAAGGCTGCAAAACTAATAACATTCATAATGAACTTTTATTATAACTAATTGTTGATGTGTGCATTTGAAAGTATTTTTGTCCTCTTTTAAAAAAGTAGTGCTAAAAAAAATAAATAAAATAAACATACTAATAATGAAGGCGCTCTATGGTGCTTAAGGTTTTGTTCCAACAGCAGCTCCTTAAGCACCATAGAACATCATTCGACGGAAATGATGCTGGAATTACCGGCATATGCAAAATAGTGAATTTCTGCATTTTTTTCCTTTCTTTTTTTATTTCATATGGCCCCCCCTTGTGGAGAATGTTCAGACTGAATTACAGTTTTATGTTGACCTGCACAGACAATTACAGAGTAATCACTAAGCCGATTCATCGAGAACATGCATTTTAATACATTTATATTTTTACAATTTAACTGAGAAATCAGAACTGCTCTAATCAACATATTCAACTATTAATGAAACAAAAATCAAAGTCATGCACCATTTAAAGGAAAAACATGATTTATCTGTATGTATGCTTATGGATGCAGTGTGTGAGTGTGTACCGCTGTCACTTTGACACACAGTCTTTCAATATGTCTGCATGTAGTTGCCAGGATGCATAACAAAAACAAAAAAAAGGTCACTACCCTCAATAATGGGGTCCAGGAATAGAAAGATTGTGCGTTTGTATGGGTGAGAGAGAGACAGCTGTTGCCCTGTGCACCTGTAGTCAAGATTATCACTTTTCTCTGCTTGACGATCATACCGAGGCCTCGGACGCAGCTCTGACAAAATTCAGCCGAGGGAATGACTGAGGGGCCTGTGATTCCCTTTGTGAAGGTCTTACATATAGCTCTGCTGGGACTAAATTTACTGTAGTTGTAAGACAAAAATAGTGTGGACTTCACTGCTGGGTTGGAAGGTAAGCATGTTACATTCCAAACACAATGGAAACACTTTTACTATGTGACCTTATTCTGCTCCGCTAGAGTGCACGAGTGTTCATCCATGAAGACGATTTTGGAAACACTGTGGAGAATGAGTGGATGAAACTGCATGGAATGACGCCTAGAAAAATCCAAATCAGCACCTCCATCTTCCGCATTAGCAGTTCAGCCTGTGCGCTCATAAGGCCTTGTTAAACGTTCTGAGGACCATCTGTCTGAACCATCACCCACATGCTGAAGTGACGGATCTTGTAGGGTGTATATAATAATGAAATCAAACAGATCATGTAGAGACAGGTGATATTTAAAGGAGAGATCAGATCTGTCCAAAATAAATGAGAGGAGGAACGTAATGACCTGCCAGACCAGCACATTCTACATTAGTCAATTAAGCCATAGCATTTAGCCAACAGTAAATGCATACTGTTGCTATTGTTGCAGCAGAAGAATATTTGTTACCCTTTAAATGGAAGTTAATGTAACAAGATTTTATTTCACGTAATGTCAGACCACTATTGGTCCAGTGGAAATATTTATTCAGTGTTATAACTGTCAGGTCTTACGGTACACATTATTTTGCCAGCTAAATAGTAGTAGGAAAAACACTGTGAAACCAGTCTTAAATTTGTAAAGTGTAGGCATGTTTAAATCATAGCCCGGTGTCTACTGTGGAGTCCTTCAAGTTCCTGGGTACCACCATTTCCCAGGACCTGAAGTGGGGAACCAACATCTCCTCCATCCTCAACAAGACCCAGCAGAGGATGTACTTCCTGAGACAACTGAGGAAGTACAGTCTTCCACAGGAGCTGCTGATCCAGTTCTA
>JBBPCZ010000007.1:9573254-9585289 GCA_037974445.1 Brycinus macrolepidotus
ATTATATTGCTCAGTATATTGTTCATTGTGTCTTTACATATTGTTGTTGTTTTTATACTGTTGTGCTTGAGAGACACATTCCTTGTATGTGTTCGCTCACACTCTTGGCCAATAAACGCGATTCTGATTCTGATCATAGAGATGTGTTTGTCATTAAGATGCTGATCAGAGTGAAAAGCAGGTTCACACAAAACAATGATTTGGGTCAACAATGGGGAAAAAAGGTGTTGATATGCTCACAAAGATATAAGGTACTGTGCAAAAGGCACCAGTAAAAATAATATTAATACTATTTAGATGAGTAGTGAGTTTTTTTCCCCACACTAAAAAGAATAAATACAAAACATTATACAGTAAATAGCGATTTTATGTTCAGTATATCAGTGTGTTCCTTGTGGAAGGACAGTATTATTTTTAGTTTCATCAGAAACCTGGTTTGACTCAATCAGTCCTTCATTAAATTAAATCAGGAGCTGCTGATAGAGCTGGCTTTCGAAGACTCTCACCCAGTTCATATTTGGTCATATATGATTTTGTTAGTGACCTGTAACCACAGGACTGACCCACTCATTGCCAGTACATACGTGTGATCATGTGTGTGATAGTGTGTCCACTGCACCTTGCATGCCTGTTATTCCATCCTATAGGTCAAGGCTTTTCACTGTGCCTTAACCGACAGCTGGCCCTGTGCGCTTCCTGTCTGTGAGGCTCTCCGTTTTGGCCTCCATCGAAATGTGACACCCTGCCCCAGCCTACGCTAAAATAATCTCCTCAAGCCGGAGATGGCAGCTGCCCACCCACTTTTTTTTATTTTTTTTATTTCACTGAGCTATACCAGCTCATCCCTGAGTTTCCATTGTGCCTTCTTTCATTAGTCACTATAACAATACTCAGCATTGAGGCATAGATCACTTTACACAAAGTGCTAATCTTTGCTCTGAAGTTACATAAAGTCATTTTCCAAGTTTCAAATCACATTGCCTTGTGTCGTTCACTGACCATAACTGAACTGAAAAAGGCATGTGTAAGCTCTGACCCAGCTCGTCTACAGACAAATTAGCCTGATGTAATTAGAACGGGAGAGATATGGCTGTGTAATACAGTTACAGTGCACCGCACAGCCTCAAAAATCACCCTACCCAGCCCTCCTCCTGCCTTTCACAAATGCGCGCACACACACACACACACACACACATAGAGAGACACCAAGAGTAAGTCAAAAAGAAGCCATGACTCAGGTGTCTTGTCCCATGTCTAAGCTTAAGGCGCAGCACAGCAGGTTTTTTACCATAGCAGCTGCTGACTGGCCCTTATTCAGCCTCGCAATCAAATTCTGCATCCGAGCACTGATACATCATCTCAATCACTGCAGGTCCACCTGCCCACATGCAGCACCTCACTCAGCAAGACCAGAGCACCCACGCTCACTTGGCGCTCCAAGCAGCACCGGCCGCCTCTCTCAGCACTTGTATCAAAAGAGCAGAATTAAGATGAACTCCATCACTGTCATATTAAAAACCCTATAACTCCATTTTTAACTCCAACCCCATCATTATTACATTTTACACCTTTAGAAGTAAAATGTAGAAGAACATTTAGAACAGAAGTTGCCCTTTACATTGTGTGAAGGTCTCTACAATTGATGGACCAATAGTAAAGGCCCAGCATCAATTGGAATAAAATCACATTACAGTAAAATTACATTTTTTCCTTCTATTAAGTGTCTAACAAAGATTTGTGACCACAGTGACAAAACTACTGCCTCGAAATTTACTGACAAATATGACGTGAAATGTTTTTCATGGTTACACTGTACCTACATTACTATAATAAATGGACATATTTCATTGGATACTATTTTAAGCTTTATTTCATTTTTACAAGACTGTATCAAACATAAGAATTACATAAGAATTTGGTTACCCTCCACATCACAACAGGACAGAACAGTCATTGCTGCATTATATCTCTACATGCAACTGCACCAGTGGATACCGTGCCTCAGTGCCATTTTCTGCATATAGTGCAATATACGCCATTAACATCCTCAGATTGCTGAAAAAGAAGGTAACATTTCATGTGAAACCTAATGCACTTTGCTAACAGTCATCCTTGCTTCAGCAAAAACAGTATTAAAAACACTGTCCATTATATTGGTAAGAGTATACAGTAACAATAACATGCACCAGAGCAATTTCAAGACACTTATTTTTCTCCATAGAATATACATTAAATTTGAAGACAGGTGTTTAGCCCCCAGAAATCATTAAGTAAGGAGAAGTCTCCATAGCAAATGCTGCTCATAGCTTATGGTAAAACGTAGCTTAGTGTATACTGTATCAAAAATGTCGTGTACCTATTTAACACAAGAAAAGCAGAACAATGAGTACAATATATGCTATATACTACACTGACCAGAGAAAGTGAAGGCATGCTACATGTCCAAACTCAGCTGTTAAGAAACAAACAGTCAGTAACTGGTTAGTCGTTTCAGGTTCATCCCAACAGTCTTTAGCCTACTGAATAGCAGCGATAGACTTCCTTATGAAGAAATCCTTTATAACAGTTTGAGAGCCTTCACATGTATAATAATTACCTCCTTAAATAACCTTGGAGGCAAGATCCAATGGATCAAGGATGGGGCTACTTTTCCCTTCATCATATCTAGAAGCATCTACAGCAAACACAGAGTAGACAAAAGACAGGAACGTCAGCGATACCAGAAGAATCAGCTTAAGAATATTGGAATATGCCAGCCTTGCTCTACCTGAGGATAGAGGTAGAAAGGCTCTAATGATGAGAGGACTCTTCACCGAGTTCCTGAGGTATGAATGGGAACGTCCAACTAACATCTAACCCTGACCTTTACGAGACTGTAGTCAGAGCTCCTCACCATAATACTTCAGTCGAGAAGCTTTAGCAGCTTAGACTTGCTCAGATCTTTCTATTGTTTTCCATGGAAAAGGCTTTTCTGTAGCTCAGCTGATGTTTTCATAGCCGTACGCTTGGCTTAGCAGCCCACCTGTCTGTGGAAAAGATCAAGGATCTGCCGAGCACTAGAGTCTCCGCTAGGCTCTAAAGCAGAGCCGGCCTATTTAACCTACAGCTTTCTAACTTTATGTTTGGTGTCCAGATTTGGTCAAAGCCCATCCACCAAACTCTATGTACATAGCTTTAAGGAGTTAAGTGGTTTTCTTTTTATTGACTGTTGCCATAGCTACAGCAATCTGAGCCCCATGCAAAATTTCTACAGTAAAATGTTCACATTGCAGTCCAGAAACGCAGCACCCTGGGCAAAGGACAGTGGGGTTGGACCACGAGAAGATGGCCTTCTTGTGGAAAAGTTCTACATTGAGGTATTGAAGGGTCTGACCTGGGCTGGTCTTCTCAAGACAGCAGGCTCTCCAGGTTCCTCTTAGAGTGGCAAAACTATCAAAGCAGAATGTGGATCTGAGTGCCCAGCACCGAAGAGAGGAGGCTGAGGGGAGAACGGCGTCTGAAATCCTGGCTGAGTTTAAGACAGAGAGCGATGGGTCCTGTGCATTTGCCATGACTGAGCAGACTGCTCTTTTCCCAGAGAGCTACGTGGCTTTTCAGCAGCATTTCAACAAAGGAGCACAATATACAGATCCTCATTATGTCCCCCGTCAAATGTATTCTCATCGCGTCCTTGGATTCTTGTTGTTTGCAGTGTCTTGGGTTACCTGGGTTTTGTTCCCTGCTACTCACACAAGGCTATGGGCTCCACTTTCACTTTCCTGTCCCCTCATGTAAAATACTTGCAGTTTGTAGAGTCAATGAAGCAGTCAGATGTGCATTTGAGATGTCCATATGTTCTGGAGATGTTAGGGGAGAGAAAAGTATATCACTAGTAATCTTTCCCTGTGCATCTAAAATAGTGGCACTCCTTACAAGTCATACTGCAGAATGCTTGAACTAGAACTTACCCAGGCAGATAGGATTTGCAGCTCTGAAATCCAAAATCTTTTCCATCACACTCCTCAGCTCCCTCATAGCGATAGCCATCTCCACAGTACGCATGTCTACACTCTGAGACACACAGGCAGAGTTGAAGGTGGAGGACAAGGGCAAACAGACAGTTAGATTAATTTCCTTTAAAGGAGAGTGCAATCTAGAGGCCGTACTTACTGACGCATCCATCTGTGACCACTTTGTTTCCATCATCACACTCCTCTCCATTCTCAACCTGCACGACTCCGTCCCCACAAAAACCATCCGTGTCTGGAGCATGCTCCATTGACTGAAATGGCGTCAGCTGGAATAAAAGAGTTTAGAAACTTACGCTTAAACATTAATATGCTCGATTAATATGCTCTTCATTTATGAGCTCAAATGAAAAAAAAGGCATGCGAGTGCATCCTACTTGAATTGGCAGCCATCCATCAATGTCCTTGAAATAAAGAGCCCTCTGGTCTTTGCGGAAAGCCAGTGCATTATCAGTATGCAGACGGTCCAGCTCCTGCTCATTATTCACCACAAAAATCTGCAAGCAAATCATTATAATTCAATAAAATATGGAGACGGGTTCTGAACTGCCTTTGCTACGAATATTGCTTTTTTGCAGTACAGAAATGTACAGGCAAAATTAACAGCCAGTTAAGAATGAAATTAAAGCCTTACGAACACCACCCTACAGTAAAGTGTTACCAATAAATATTATAAGCAAAATGTCTTATTCTTTGTAGTAGTACTAGTACTTGAAGAAGTAGCGCTTCTACTTCAAGTTATTAAATATTTTACAGGGGAAAAAAAATGCAAACACTGACTTACTGCTGGCACTCTGGGGTAGGTGCTCCTGAATGAGTGCTTGTCAAAGGGAGGGCTGTTAATATTCATGGGGGAGCTGCAGCCACAGCGGCCTGTGATGCCTGGCTGCCCTTTCTCCCCTTTTGGCCCCACCATGAACAACCCTGGAGATCATAGAATCATCAGTCAACTCAGGTCTATTCCAAGAGTTCAGAGTCTGATTCAAAGACCATTTACTATGTGCAGTATATGTATTGCAGCAGCTCTCTGTAAGACCACCTCTATGATGTGCTAAACTCATAGTACGCCACAAAGAGTAAATGTTTTAGTTAATTTGTGCAGAAGTCAGAACAAGACAGCAACTGTCACATTAATAAAGTGATGACATAATATTTGTGTATCTGTGATGAGCTTGGCCTCTCTCATGGCCAGTTTAAGGACATGATGTCATGGCTCTGGGATCTGGCTGGGCAGATCAGGTTGCTCTGGGACTAAAAAGATCCTTCAGTGTGACATCCTGCACTGGTTTAAAAGTCCTCTCACTTCTGATAGCTCTGCATACTGCAAACCCTAATTCTCCACCAGATTTTCACACGGAAACAAGAGATTCACACTGTGGTTGCCCAAAACAGTAGTAACATATAAGTGAGTGTGGCAAACATTTGTTGTTTTGTTTGTGTACTACAGATAACTGGATTCAAAGTCATACACTGATCTGAATGAAGGATTTAAATCAATGTTTGCATCTATATTAGGTGAACTACATAGGAATCACACTAACTTTTACATACAGTTTCCCTGTTTTAGGAGATCATAAGTAATTGCCTACTCAAAGTCAGCTGTGGGATCTCTGGACTGGCCCTCTGAGCATGCATATCATGTACTGAAGATTAGTCTCAAAGCAAAACACCCCAAAACAAGCATGAATTGAACATTTCCATCATCTATAATGCAACCATTTTATTTACGATTATGCTAATTTTTTGTTATGTTCCACTGAAATGGGGGATGTATAAGATGGCTGTGATTCCTATAGGTTTCACCCACAAATTAATTGACATTCTGCACCTTTTCCTCATAGTCATTAGTTTACCAAAGTACAGAGCCACTGAGCCACTGTGCAATTAATTATAGAGTATGCACTGTGTAAGTTAAAGTTACATGCTATTTTACCATGTGCATTTAAAACATGGCAGTGCCTACTTTTTTATTTCTCATTTCTCAGCTCAGAATTATAAGCAACAAACTAACCTGAAGCAGACAGACCAGGAGGACCTGGATGACCAGGAGAGCCCTGAGGTCCTGGAGGTCCCATTGGTCCAACAAGACCATGGTCTCCCTTTGACCCCTGAAAGAGACATCACAAAAATAAGAACTCCAATATTTACGAAACAGAGAGAAAACAAGAATGGGCAAAAAGAATTATGCCCTCTATGCAGGGGAAATCACCTGTTTGCCTCTCTTTCCTGGTCGGCCAGTGGGCCCTCTGTTTCCTGAGATTCCAGGTTCTCCTTTTGGGCCCATTTCACCCTGACAAGAGATCATATACACTGACTGTTTTTAGTCTGGTAATGAATTTACAGACAACAGTGCGGTCCAGTGATATGTGGTATTTTTTTCTAATGCACACTGAATTTGAAATAAAAAGAAATTTGAGAGAACCATACAGGAGTCAAAGCTTAAACACAGCTTTCTCTCTTTTCCTGGGTGTGGTTGCATCAGTATTTCATGTACAACCATCTGCATGTGATTAAACTCCATAAATTCCTAATTTCCTCACCTTCTGCCCAAGCATTCCTGGAAGACCCATTGTGCCCTGAAACATAAAACATTTCCCATTACAAAACCAAAGGGCCACAGTGGCACATATCAATTATGGGCCAAGAAGAATGACATGACAAGCTCACCTTTTCACCCTTCTGGCCGAATTCACCTCTGTCTCCTCTTGAGCCCTACAGTGACACAACAGGGAAAACATCAGTGAAGCATAATGGCAGGAAAGACAGGTTTCAAAAACAAATCAGCTTTTCCTCATCTGGCAGTTCTGTCTTGTGATTCTAATGATTCTACTGATTCAGCTTCAGCGGTATAAGACAGAGGGTGTACACAGACACAAACTCACCTTTTCTCCTTTATATCCGGGTAATCCCTGAATCACGAAAAAAATAAAGAAAATCACAATGATTTTAACATAGTTATCACAATGAATTACATGAATATGTACAAGAATCACCAGATTCGTTTTGCTGAGACAGTAAAGAGGCCGAGAGGTGGTTTGGCTTTAGAGAGGCAGCCCACACCTTGGGTCCAAATGGTCCTCTAGCACCAGGCATCCCCATCAGTCCAGGGTCACCTTTCTCCCCCTGATAAATACATCAAACCTTTTATATTACATCATAACCAGCACACCAACAACATGGAGCTTCACACTTCATAAGGAACCTTTTCAGTGTTCTCCAATCTGTTAGAGAAGTGGACAATAATGCCAGGGTGTAGTCTGAAGGAATGCTATCCTTACTCACCTTGGGCCCACTTGGTCCTGGCCATCCGCTTAGTCCCTGTCTCCCTGGGAGACCAGGAGGACCAGTGCGTCCCTAGAATAATAATAAAAATAATAATGAACAAAAACATGTAAAACAGCACTTGTTAAACTTCTGATTAAGACATGGAAGTCTGAACACTCTTGGTCAAATGATATGTATTGAAGTTCACACATCCTCTACAGAAAACAAATGTTAATTAAAAACCTACATTAATTTTTTTTTTTAAAACTTTGCATTTTCTGGCAATTTGAATGCACAGTTTATATTTACTTGTTGAGTTGAACATACTGGATAAAAAAAAATAATAATAAAATATGCCATAACTTTTGCACAGGGATCTTTTTTGGGTTATTTTTCCCAAGTATGTTAAACATAGTAAATAAACAGTAACTTTGTATTAAAATATGCAGAAGTGTGTTCTCTGTTGAAAATGTGTGTTTATTTTCACTTAAAGAATCAACAAAAAACTGACCAGGCTGCCTAAACTTTTACAAACAACTGTATATTAAAAGTAAGAATTTGAATGCCAGGGCAGATAAGAGCTCAGCTCGCAGCTAATGCCTGTAACAGTGAGCAAAATTCACATGGAACAAGAAATGTCAGGGATGGCATATGATACATGAAAAATGATTTTCTGATGGGAGGTAAAGCAACACCCATTTTCTTATGGAGCAGCTTCTTGCTAAATTAGCTTGAATAAATGGGTGGTCTCATTTTCTTTTTTATTACATTCCTAAAAATCAATGGAGAGCAATCTCTGAATTTGCTTCAGAGTTCAAAGATGGGACAATAAACACAAGGTGAGGACAGCGTGTCTCCAGAGAGAGAGAGAGAGAGAGAGAAAAGGAGAGAGAGAGAGAGAAAGAGAGAAAGAGAGAGAGAGAGAGAGATAACTTGAACAAGGCTCATCACTCTGCTGGCTTTAATTAAATGATGTGCAGGGGGCAGGAGCCAGGGCTTGTAGGAGGAAAGCGAATGATTTATGGCGCGGCTTCGGCACTAAGCTAAATTGCACTGCAGTGCTGCAAAGCTTCTTCCCCTAGTACCACCATGGTCTTCTCCCCTCTCCAAGCCCTCAGTGCTCTAGCACTTCCTCTGTTTTGTTCCATTTGTCCTCCATCCAAACCAGCTGATTACTGATGAAGCCTTCCAGGAAACCACACCTGCGCATGAGTGGAATTGTGGGAAGAAGGCCACGGGGAACGCTCCACTGGGGGCTGGATGTGGTTCAGGCTCTAATAAGGGTGACCACCAGAGCCTTCTGTTGTTAAACACACACTGGCTCCAGACCTGCACTCTGCGCCCTGAATATCTGGGTGAAGGTTGCATTTGCTTAGGATTTCATTACGCTTGTATAGTGTGTGTGTGTGTGTGTGTGTGTGTGTGTGTGTGTGACTGCGGTGTAAGGAAAAGCCAGCAGCTGGGCCAAACGCAGTGTGTGTGTGTGTGTGTGTGTGTGTGTGTGTGTGTGTAGAGCTTTCTTTTTTTGTAGCACAAATCCACTTATGGGAGAAAATGGAATGGGGTTATGTGGCGTCTCACCTTTTGTCCAGGTCTCCCAATTTCTCCCTGGCAACACGGATGAGGAGAGTGGAGAGCAGGAGAAGAGTGCAGAGAAAAGAAAAGATGAGCGGCAGTGCATCAGTGTGCTGCATAATCAGTGTTTCCTCATTTGTCACAGTACACTGTGTGTCTCATTAGAAAGCATCTCAAAGCTTATGCAACACAGGACTAAGTGGTTCAGGTTCAATGCTGCTACATGAACGAGACATTACTAAAAGAGAAGAGCACTGAACGCAAGAGCTACACGTCTCTGCTACACAAGACGATGTGAATGTTGTTTCCAACCCCAAACAAAAATTCAGCCAAACCCGACAACTTACCCCGTAGGTGGGGTTAACAGTAACAGATGGAGGGGCTGGTTCTAACATTCAATAGAAAAGTCTGGTATATTGAGGCTGAACTAATATATTTAATACAAGTATATGCTGTTTGAAGCATATCCAACTAAATACATTAAAAAATCATCAAACTAAATATGATTGGTGAAGAGAGAATATGGCTCATTTGTTTTGACCACAAAGTAGAAAAGCAAAAGTAGAAGAAAAATTGGATGTTAAACCCTGGCGAGCTCTCATCAGTGTTTATATGCTTTATAATGTATTAAAGGCACCAAGACCACATGGAATAATACACGTGTATATTTTGTTATCTAGAGACACAACCATAAAAATAAACAGAAAAAATGAGGAGAAACATCAGTCTATATGCTGTTACATTGGAACATAAAGTTTCTACTGTAATGCAAGAAGATCCTACTATAAGGATGTGTGTGTGTGTGTGTGTGTGTGTGTGTGTGTGTGTGTGTGTGTGCGCGTGCGCGTATGTAGTACCTTTTCGCCTTTTGGTCCCTTTGGTCCTGGTAATCCAGGAGGACCCTGTGAATGATATTAATCATGGATTAAAGTCAGTCTTCAACTCATGTCTTCCTCTCAATGGAAAATCTCCATTCGTCCAATCCTGTGTAGGACTAGGACTAGACTTGATCCTTGTATAGAAAACTGGCCCAAAACGTGTTAAAACTAGATATGGATTATAGGTACCAGAGCCCATATCAGCAGAAAAGTGAATGTGTACTCATGTTTTTTAACCTGAAGGTCACACTATATGGGCTAAATAAAGACATGAAATGTACTAGCATATTTCAAGTCCTTTCTATAAGTATCAACATAAATAACATTATTTGCTCTTTAACAGACCAAACTGGAATTTGGAAACCCTACATGAAAACTAAGTTGTCTTTCTAAATAAAATTAATTAACTAAAGCACTAATTCAAAAGAGGGAACTAGTTATTCAACACAACGACTCATGCATGTATGAATTTGGTAGCATTCAATTATAGTGCATATATAGTAACCCTGTGTAAAATTGCAACACAGATTGACCAAATTCAAATAAAAAAATTGACAGATCTGATCACTTATTTGGAGCAAACATCTGCTGATCTTGGCTGATTTCAGTCATTCATCCTTACATTAGAGGTTTGGTTATTATGAGACTCTAACAAACATCAGTACTAATATTTTACAGGTGATCAAAACTACAGATGATCAAAACTAGGCCTTTGATGTTACGAAATATCTTATTTAAATTTGCAATGGTGTGTTAAACCCTTAAACCATAGACTTATTATTCAAATATTATTTCTAAAAGCTCAGTAAGTATCATGAACTACTGGATAACTACCATTTAACTAATGTATGATATTTAGTTATGAGAGTGAAGAATTGGCTCGTTCCCACCTAAGGGCTCTCTCGAGTTCAAGGTACTAAAACACTTCTCATTGAAGAGTGTGTTAATGGAAGATGTCCAATAACTCCACAGAAGTGATGATGAAAAATATCCATTACCAGTGATGCTGAGATGATACTGTATCACATATCATGCAGACAAACACCCTCTTTATTTAGTCTGCACGACAGACTGGACTCAGGAAACTGTGGTGAGCAGCAGGCTGTTTCTAAGAAGGGAGTGTGGGGCAGACTCGGGCAGTGGAAAAAGGCTAATTCCGTCCACTCCAAATGTAGAGTGTTAATGGGTCACCACATCCCATGGGGGGGGGGGGGCCAAGCCCCATGCATCCGTGTCACTGCAGAAAGTGACCAGAGGAAGTAACGTGGCTCTCACATGCTGAGGGGGAGGCACCCTCAAAATGTTCATACAGCTGACTCAGGACTCTACACTTCAAATGAGCTTTTTGTGCAAAAAACCTACAACTGAATATGTTTACCTGTAGATAGACAGAGCAAGTGAGCATTCAGCAAGTGGTCCCACAACTGAATATCATATATAATGGTGTCACATTACATTTTTTTTGTTTTGTACAGTTCTTTTGAAAACATTCTGAAGCGCTTACACAATGACATACCATGCAGTAAAGTTTAGGCCAGGCCGGCTCCAGACTGCATGGGGAATGAGGGGATAAGTTCCTTCACACTTTGCGATTAAGAAATAAATATAGATTTTGGAAAAACTAAACGGTTTAGACCTAGTGCACTGTGTGGAACTTTTTGGATGCTCTTCTTGTAATCCAGCAAAGTCCAGCCAAAAGTTATTCTCCTTAAGAGAAGTTAATGAAGTGAAATCAGGCTTTATGGTGCACAGCTGTGACAGATTCCTCTAAAGTGACCCTCACTCGGCTATCTCTTAATGCAGTCTGTGCCCTACACTCTTAAAAACAAAGCGCTCATTGTACAATGTCATAGAGGAACCACTGGTTCCCTAAAGAACCTAACAATGAATGGTTCATTGGAGAGCCATTTTTGCAAATGAGAAAGAACCTTCACATTATAGGAAGGAGGCTCTTCACATGCATGCATCTCATTTGCAAAAGTTTCTTTAGGGGACCAACAAAGGTTCTTTCCATGCGAAAACATAGATCTTTTGAGAAGCAAAAGGTTTTTTTTTCCGGTGGCATTGCTCAAATAACAGTGTAGACCAGTTGTTCCCACTTCCCATCTTGGATTACCACTGTCTGAAATATTTTGATGTTTTTTCCTGTGCTAGCACATCTTTTACAACTCATCAGCTAATAAACAAGCCCTTTTTCAGCAAAAAGTATGTGTGTGAGCAGAACAGAAGGTGGCATGCTAGTGCCAGCCTGTTGCAGCAACTGTAGTCAACATCTTGTGTTGTTGCATTTTTGTCTCCCAAAACATTAAAT
>JBBPCZ010000007.1:9592356-9615907 GCA_037974445.1 Brycinus macrolepidotus
CATCTCATGAAAAATGGGAGCAAAAACAAAAGTGTTGCGTTTATATTTTTGTTGAGTGTATATATATATATATATATGTATGTATTTGTGTGTGTGTCTGTGTGTGTGTGCATGTATGTGTCGTCTACTTCAGGACTAGGACTGGGAACCACTGCTCTGAAAAGTCCAAGATTTTTGTCATATGGAAAACCATGGAGATATAATTAACTTCTTTAAGGACCCATCGGTCCTGATGTCCCTTCCTCATTCTCACAACTACACAGCTTACATAGCAGTTTTATAGCAGTGGACAAGTGGCCTCATGATTAATCCTGTATCTTGGATTTATTTGCAGAGGTAAAGGTCATACCTGAGGTCCTGCAGGGCCAGCTGGTCCGGGTGGTCCCACAGAGCAGCTTGGCTTATGATCCTCTTCTTCTTTGCTCCCTTTTCCCCATGTACTGCCATCAATATTCTAATAGAGAAAACAGGCAACACTTGATCTTGAGTTCGGACAGCATCCACTGGCTATAGGTAGACTGTGTATATTGGAATACATTGTTCATAATGCAAGTCTGTCTATGTAATTGACTTGTCAGTTATAGAAACCTCATCACGAACACATTTTAATTCTACTACTTTGAATCACACTGTTGGGTAGACCAGGTGTTGCTATCACTGATGATTTTAATGACCTGTCCCATGTGCAGTCCACTCTGTGGATTTTATGACCATGGTGAGACCATTATCATGGTTGATCACCATCAACACCTCTTAACTTTTACCCTCAGACCAGCTGAGCACCTGAGGGGACCATAGGAGAGATGGACCATATCCAAGGACAATTCACAGCGAGAGCCACATGTCCTACCAGAGGCCTGCGCCAGAGTGATGGGGGTGGGGGGAACAAGGGAGGCGGAGGTGGAGCCAGTAAACAGCACGGGTTGAATTTCTTCCTGGGTTCCAGCGCCTCCAGATCTGTGGTCAGGGGAAATGGAAGAACATGTCAATAAACATGCAGGAGAGCAATGCGACAGGGTAACCCTGCCATGAAGCACAAGCAGTGTTTGGGGACAGAGCATGACAGCTGGGCCTGAGACGGGAAACACAGAGGCACAGCCGGTCACAGCTTAACGAATCTATTGCTCCTTTGAGAACTGCTGGACTTAGAGACTCAATCTGAAATTACTGCAAATGGTGGACCAGTCTGTGATAATGTAACAGGTACTTTAAAATAACAATACACTACAGCACATATTAGATTAATATAATTGGTTATATGATTTCTTATACTTTTCTTGAGAAAACTCCTTAAGCTAGTCGTTGGAAGTCCAAGTTTGTAAAGAGGTGTTTTGTTCATGATAATATACACCTTCACAGTTCTGATATTGCAGAAAGCTGAAATATGAATAAGAGCTCTCTAAGACGTTTTCTGTTACTGCTATAAGCATCTTCATCAGTTTTACATGAGAATTCCTGCAGGTGTTTTGCAGGTATCCAGCAAAAGTAATTTGTTCTGGTAAAAATGATGCAGGTCAGTATTTACCTGTGTCACATTACTGATACACCAATATGTTTTTAAGGGGCCAATATCCTTATGTGGTTTTATGTAGAAAAAAAAACAGCCATAATTCATCACAACATTAACAACCTTAAATGTTTCCTCATAAAAAACCAGGCTGTTTTTGGGAATAACCTCTGTTATGTCCTATAATATGCCTCTTCCCAAAAGCATTGTGGGCAGACGCACTCCTTATAACTTCATTGTTAATAGGCAGGGCTAAACTACTCTATGCCTCGTGGAAATATGTTTTGCAATGGTTTACAAGACATTGTGAAAACAAACAACTGTTTCTGGAGCCTAGTTTCCATATATGAACTATATGGAGTGAGGAGTTTTTGATACATACTTCATTTAACATTTCAATTAAAAAAAAAAAGTTAGGAAAATTTGGATTTCATTACTATGGGTCCTTTAATAAACTACAAGGTGTATTGCAGTTGCAATATGTGGCAATATTGCCACAACACTTTGTTTAAATCAAAATGATCCCAAAATATTCAAATGTGATGTAAATACTATAAATGCATGTTGGAGCTGTGTTGTTACCTGTTTAGACTACTCACCCAGTCAGTAGTACATAGAGAACGGTACATCTGTAACTAAATGACTGTGACACAAATGCAGATGCAGAAATTCTAACCTACAAGTTACCGCATGCTGTGTACTTAGACGTGCATCGGAAAGGTGCAGTATGGCCACCAATATTAAGCAAGGCAATAAAAAAGGACAAGAAATCAGTGATACATATAACGGAACAAAAAGTCTGAGGACTGCATTTCCAGTGCGGATTCATTCTGCAGAACTTATAATCATAATCTTCAGAATAGATATGATATATTGTCTACATAACAATCATTAGGAGCCACAGCACTTTCCATTCCAAAAGAAAAAAGACACAAGAGATGCCTTAACCAGCTAGAACACTGTGTCCTCAAGAACACCACACATAAATTATTTAGACCCCCAGCAGTCAATTAAATCATGAAATCAAAAACACAGAACACTCACATCAAATTTATCACACTGGTGCTTCTGTTTTTGGTTTAAACCCATCAGAAAGTTTACTCAGACAGAATCCTTTTTTTGGCCAAGCCAAAGTAGAACATAGGGTAGAACATAGAACAAGCACATTTACACTACACTTCTAATTAGACAGGTGTAAATGTCCTGGGTATGGCTTTATAACTGAACAGTATAATACTTCTAATATAATATGCAAGCACACTCTCTCTTACACCTCTATTAATGTCCAAAATTCTGCAAAAAGTAAAAAAATCTCATTTTCATTTTTTTTTTATTCTGCAAACCACAAGATGTGCAAGCACCGTGAACCGTGACTCCAGACGAGAATAGTGGGAGGGGAACAGATTTTAGTCACATGTTCCGGCATGTGAAACAAAGCTGAGCTGCCATACCTGCTGGAAAGGTGAAGATGTTGTCGATGAAGGAGTATGATGAGGCATGGTGAAGGAAGAGAGGCACATAAAGTCCAAGTGTGAGAAGGAACATGCTGCTGACTGCAGTGCACTCTTTACCTCCAACTGCTCTGGCAAGCAAATTGAGGCTTCACACCACTACACTCCCACTTCTTTCTGCCTCCCTCTCTCTCTCTCTCACACACACACACTCACACACACACACACACCCCTCCCACTATCCCCATGCCTCCAACAGGAGGGAATGCCAACCCATGCCACAGTTAAACTGCTCCCTTGCACTGGCCCTATGCTAAATATATAGGAGTCAGTTGCTTTTCGTAGCCAGTATTAGCTTCTTACTACTGGCACTGTCTTTGTTTTCCCCTGCCTCAAATGGAGAGAGAAAACGGCACGATCTGACATTGAGGTGTCAATGTGTCAGTGTCTCATGCATATGGGTGCTTTACTACTGACATCCACGTATATAGAAGGGACACACCTCTTAGTGGACATTTCATATGTGCATGTTGGAGTAACTCATGACCTTGCATCTGGGATAACACAGGTATAAGATTACAAACATTCACATCAATGCAATGTTATACAAACTAAATATATATTCATGTGTGGATAAATTCTCTCTCTCTCTCTCTCTATATATATATATATATCTATCTATCTATCTATCTATAAAATTCACACATACAGTGGTACAATACTAACATAATAGGAATTTAAATTTAGCTGATGCTCTCCTGTTCCCTCCCCCAGCTTTCCTTTAGGCAGGCTGTATCGACCAGCACAGCAGAGAACTTACTGCCCTTTTCTTTCGCTTTGAATTAATGACACAGCAATTAAGCTGAGGACCACTTAGGTCCTGCAGTGGGGAGAAATACACTTGCCTTCCACTGCAGCTGCCAATCCATCAGCACGAGGAAGAGAGTGAGAGAGAGACCGTAAATTTTATTAATCACATTTAACTTACATCCTCCAACAGAACACACTGTAATCACCCCAAATCTGTATCCTAACCCTCCTTGTAGAGATCAGAAGCTGTACATTCACAAGAAAGAAACGGTCAAAATCTTCAAAAGATGGAAGCACTTTCAACTGAATTCAAAGTATTCCTTTCAAACATTTAAAGCTATAGCAAAACAAAATATACCAAATTACCTCATAATTCTGTACCGCCAAGGACCTGTGTTGTTGTTGTTGTTTTTTTTTTAAATGATAGCCATGGATGATTAGGGTGGTAAGGGTCTTTGACACAAAGGGGAAGCAGAGGACAGGAAGGCTTTAATTGACTTGTGGCTGAACTGAGCTTAACCAGAGCCCTACTGCAACTCTTCTACCCCACCACAGACACCAGACCAGCACAGATGCATTTACATACACGTGAGTATGTAAATACACTTAAGAATTTTTTGCCATTAATGCATTTTAAAAAATGTTGAATGCTGATGACTCGAGACTGGGGGACAGAGCTACGTTCAAAGTTTTATGAATGTTTACTTAATTTTATCAATGTTTCTTTGAAGTAGCCGATGGTGGAGGGTTGAATTTTGGCCAAGAAGAGTGAAATTTTGACCATGAAGAGAACTCCCGAGAATTAAAAAATGTCCCAGAAATATCTATAAATTAAAGGAGTTAATGGGACAGGAAAATATGATATTGACCTAAACTAAGATGCTCTTAGTTTTTTCCTGCACTAACAGATCTAAAGACTATGACCTGCCCAGCTCTATAAGCTGTTTGGAGCAAGGAGATGTTGCATGGTGCAGTTCAAGGTTATTTCAGTACAGAGACCAAACCACTGCCCTAGATAAAAGCCAGTCAACCTTGCTATTGCAGATGTACCCTCTTGTATTAAGACCTTAATTAGCTAGACTGCAGTACTGCGTTAAGAAGTACTGGAGATTCAGCACAGACTCAAATTTGAAATCAAGTGGCAATATTGTTATTTTAATAGTTGTTATTTTATTCAGTTATTATATCTGAATAATATAAACGAGACCCCAGAAAAACATTTTTGTACAATTTCTTTTGCATTTTAAATATTTTGCAAAAAAAAATTATTAAATGATACATTTCAACAGTGCTAATTATTTACAGTAATTTCTCAATAACAAATATCCACTACTGTGCAATGGAATATTCCTGATATTACAGTCATCATAATGTACAGCTCTATATACAGTATCACTGTGTTCATCAAACCCAGACACAAAATTGTCAATTCCCTACAAATTATTTGATGAAGCTGCATTGTACTTTTAATTAGTACATACTAAAAACATATGTATCTGTAGCAAAATTGATTTCAGATTATAAAAAAACAATTATAACTCCAATGACATTGAATGTACCTTATATGGTATTACACTAAATGAAAGTTATCATTATCAAGAAGGTTTATTCAAAATATGGAGAACTTGTCACAGTAAGGCACTGCTGAAGCACTGACCAGTCATTAGTACTGAAAGACCTGACCACTGAAGAAGAAAAAGTGATGGTTGGCTTAATGTTCTAGCGTGATGTATCCTCTTACAGATTGGAGCGAGTCAGCCAGGGGAACTCCTAAGACAGACAGACAGACAGACGGACAGACAAACAGACAGAACACAACACACAAATAGGAGAGAGAGGGACAAAATGAACAGTTGTAACCAGACTTTGTCCATTTAGCCAGATGTTTCCAACTGGCTGCCAAGAACAGAGTGTCCATATGTAGCATATGGATATTTTTCTATGTAAAAATGTCAGATTACGACAAATTCGGTTGTCTTCTGGGTTTGAACAGAATTAGAAACTGCTGTTTTTAGTGTAGTTCTTCTACTTTGGCAAAACTTATCAATATTTGGAAATAAACCTTTAACAAATGAAATGTTCTTACAGAATATTTAGCTAAATGTGTTGTAAAGCATTCATGCACGTTATATCTAAGGTTTAAAATACAGCCAGTATTCACATAGAGTCTATTCATGTGCATATGCCTGTGACCCACACACACAGATTGAGGGTGTATCACAATCAATATGACACCCAATCCCTCATTGTGTGTTTGCCAGAACATGCACAGCTTAACACAGCAGGTCATTGCTCTCAATAATGGGTCCACAAATAGCAAGGTCAGCGGGGTCAGATGTGTTTATATGTCCACACAAGTGCGTAACTACTGGCCTGTAGTGCAATTAACACTCTTTGCACTTGCCAGAGACCTCTGATACAACAACATCCACTACAGAGAATAACACAAGGTCCTTGTATTGACTGGTTTGTCAATGAAAGTGTGTGAAAAAGACCACCATGAGAAGAGACATAATGTTCCTATACCTTTACTACGGGTGTAACACTATACTCAGCTCATTTGTGATATATTTAGAACACAGTTTGAATGAAGAAACGCCAGAAATGCCATAATGCAAAGAAAGCCTATAATGCTTCTTACCATATATTTGGTGTCACAACCTACAGCTAGAAAAGTACCCAGAACTCAGTTGCATTTGATTTGTGTTTTAAAAATAACCTATAAAAAAAGTAAGTGAAGTGACCATTTGTTATACATGAACACACCACAGCACACAGTGTGAACAGCATTAAATTCTTCTCTGTATTTAACCTATTCACCAAGTGAAGCAGCGGGCAGCCAGGAACACAGCGCCCGGGGAGCAGTGTGTGGGGACGGTATCTTGCTTAAGGGAACCTCAGTGATGCCACTAGCAGTCTTGGGACTTGAACCCACAACCTTCTAAACGCAGACGCAACTCCTTAACCATTAGGCCACCAGCTGCCCCTATGCTGATACACTGTGCACAACTACTGCTGATGTATGTATATGTGTGTGTGTGTGTGTGTGTGTGTGTGTGCGCGCGCGCTGCAGGCTACCTGTTGCTTGCGATCAGAAGCTGGGTCTATGAGCACGTTGAGCAGGCTTGGGGTGGCTGAGTCTTGCAGGCTCCGCTGTAGTGCACTGCGCAGTTCTTCTACTGTTCGCACCAAATACCCACAGCCTCCAAAAGCACACATCACCTGTTCATACCGAGCCTCTGGTAGGAGTGTCACCGGAGGGGCTCTGAAACACACATACAGACCAAAGGTGTAAAAAAATGCATCATTGCATCAATTAATAATATTATTAAGAAATAATATGGCTAAACCATTGCATCAATTGTCATTTAAATAGTATTAAATAAAGTTTGCCCTCAACACACCAAACCAAAATCTCTGGCCATTTTCAAGCATAAAATAAAAAAATGTTCTGTCTTTAATTACTCTTCCATGAAAATAGTTTCCTACTTCCTTGTTATTTGAAATGTGTCAAATTAATTTAAAAGTTTCCTGAAAAACTGCAAAGAAATCAAATCTCATGTTGCAAACTGAATCAATTTGAGCTCTGAGGTTTGTAACACAAACACACACGCACACACGCGCACACGCATGCACGCACGCGCACGCACGCACACACACGCACACATTACATTAATCTCATTAACAAATACATGTAATGGGAAAAGTGAAGTGAAGCGGCAGAATATCCATGTTGCAATGTCACAGGAGCAATTTTCACACAGTACACAACCAGGATCCAACATCTACTAATATGAATGCCTCAGCAGCACCCTGTCTTTCAGGCAGTTATAGAGGTGCAAGTCTCACATAGTAGTCATGTCTCCCATTTTCTCCATCTCCTTCCATGTCTCTGGATCTACCCCACTGTAGATGCCGTTATTGTTGATGACAATGATGATTACTGGAAGCTTATATCTGTTCAAAAATGATATTAAACACCTTTACACTTAAACAAGTGCTGATAAAGAGATGTAAGAACACATATGGACATAATATTTCAGGCAAACTTATAGTGAGGGTATATGCATGTAAGTGGTTTTAAAGAAGGCATAAATTGAAAAGCACTATAACGCACTGACACTGTGCTGTTAAGATTCTGTATCATGTGAACAAAATTCATGAGTGTAGCATATAAAAACATACCAGACTGAGGAATGATGTGAAAGAAGTTTGTACTGTGTGCATACCTGCACATGGTTTCTACTTCCATGCCAGAGAAGCCAAAGGCACTGTCTCCCTCCACACACACCACTCTCCGGCCCATCTGCTGAGCCTTCTCCAGCACAGCTGCTGCAATTGCAAAACCAGGCCCCACTCCCATCGTGCCAAAGGTCCCTGCATCCAGTCTGAAGCAAGATTTAGGGGACTTAGTTTTAGTTTTTAAGTTTTCCACAGGAAATTCATAGGCCGTGAAATAGACATAGTTCTCAGCTGCAGGGTCACTGAACTCAAAAAGAGAGAGCAGACCTGTGGCGAGGGAAGTGGTTAAGCAGCATGGTGCGCCCAATGTCCATGGTGTTGGCTCCCTCACTCACGATGATGCAGTCTTTGGGCAGGAGCTCAGCAATGTGGTGGAATGCTGTGTAGTAGTTCATGGGCAGAGTGGCTTGTAAAGCAAGAGCCTGTAAATAAGGGAAAAACATGTAGCGATACAACTTGAGGAGGAACTGCCATGCCAAGACAGAAATATATAAAAAATATACTGGCCTGTTTTTATGTTGTCTACATTATTTGCCCAACCCTTACCTTTGATATCCGAGCATTGGAAGCCACCTTTTCTTTTAGTGTCATCCACCACTCAGTGTCGGATGGATATCTCCAGGTGTCCGACCTCAAGCTCTCCACCAGCTAGAGTTCAGATAAAGTAAAATTACTCACTAAAGGTAATTAAAAGAGTTTATAAAAGTGTAAACTGCAAACTGATCATTTGTCATACATGAACTCACTACAGTGTGAACAGCACAAAATTCTTTCTCTGCATTTAACCCATTCACCAAGTGAAGCAGCGGGCACCCAGGAACATAGCAGCGTGTGGGGACGGCACCTTGCTCAAGGGTACCTCAGTGGTGCCACTAGCAGTCATGGGATTCAAAACCACAACCTGCTGGTTGCAGGGGCAATTCCCTAACCATCAGGCCACCAGGGTAAAAAAGTCTGTCAGTTTGAAGAATGATGATGTCGCGTTGGTAAGGAAACACTATCTCTGAAATAGTAACTTTATTGGAGGAGAAAAAACATTTTGCTCTTTTCAGTGGCGTAACAAAACAAAACAAACAGGAGCTGAGATTTCCTTATGACAGCAACTTTATGAAAGATTATGATTGATGCTGTTGTAGATGTGTGTCAATACCTGGCCCACCACAGCTCTCACATCTCCCAGCAGTGCTACTGCAGCTCTAACGTTATTACTCAGCTCCTCTGCACACACATCCACCTGCACACAGATCATTTGTTTAATGCAATTATATATTCTTCTTTGCTTTGGGAGATGCCACATTAATAGGCATTTCCTTTGAATAAGGTAATTCACTCATAAAATGAACTGAGATAAGCAAACAAATGAAATGAAAACAAATGACTATGTCGATCACCACGAACGACACACAAGATTGGCTTGTAATTACAAAAGAGATCCTGTAATCCTTGAATGTCAATTATTCTTCTATACCACTGAGTGCTTGTGGTGCATCACATGTGAGAGGTTTGTTAGTTTGGACAATCAACTCAAGCTGAACCCACATGTATACTCTCAACCTACCTGGATAACTTTCACCTGGGGACTGAATCTGGGAGGTAAGCCAAAATGCAGGATCCAGTTGAGTCTGGCCCCCAGCAGCACCACCACATCTGCCTGCAGTAGAGCTCTGAGGACAAACATTGCTTGTAATATGTTTTAGGAAATTATTATTAATGAAAGCTGATCATACATATGTAAGAAATACATTCCATTCACTTTGAATTAATTAATACATTCTATTACTGCATAGCCACACTAACTTGGATCGGGCAGCAGCTACACAGTTAGGGTGGTCATCAGGAAGCACTCCTTTCCCCATCGGAGTGGGCAGAAAGGGCAGCCCACTTAGTTCCACCAGCTTTTTAATCTCATTCTCTGCCCGGCCATATGCTGCACCTGTGCCAAGAAAAAACTATTAATGCTTACCCCTATATGCTGACTAATTAGTTGTGACATCCTTGGTCAACTAACTACATTTATTTACTTCTTTCTTTATGTACCTTGTTTCTGAAAGTGAATTACTGTTAAAATTGTAGATATTTCTGCAAATGAAAGTTTGGATCATGTAACCATTAAGGCTTAGAACTAATATTCTTCCATTTCAACCTTTGTATTAGACAGGATTGCACTGGGTACAGAACAGCAAGGCTGATGCTACACAAAAAAAAAAAAATAAAATAAATAAATAAATAAATAAATCTTGAGCATGCAGACTTCACACGCTCAAAGATTGTGGAATGCAAATTCTGCAACACAGTACAATGTCCAACTTAAAAAGAAAGTGTGAGAGGTTGTCATTCAAAAGATAAATTAAAATGTTCTGTATAACAGCCTAAAAAGAAAGCTTATACTTAAAGGTGTCAATTAGCTGTAAGTTCTGAATAGATTTTGGGAGGAATCGCACCAGATTACAATTTAGTCAGTCTTGTGCAGAATATCACCTCATATTGCATACATGCTGTGAAATACATTGTCCTATTGTCCAAACATACTAGGAACTGGGATACAGACACAAGTGTAATCATGATTATACTGTAAACTATAATACCTTTTCCAAAAATAACCATTAATGAATTGGCCTCTCTGTAAAAGGAAGGGTTAACAGTTCTACTGTAAATAACACATGATGAGGTATCAGGCAGTAGGAGGTTTTTACAAAGATGCTCCTTTGTAGCACTACGTTCTCTTGAAATATTGCACATAGGTGATTCAGAAATTTTGTACTGCAGTTACACACAATGAAATTCACTATTATTGGAGGATTAAGTTTGACCAAGTGGATCCCTTCCTCCTCTTAGTCTTGCAGCCCTTTCCATTGTCATAATGGGTAATAACTAATGTGTTAAAACTGAAGAATTAAACACTGAAATGTCTTTTCGTGGTCACCTTTGCCGATGATGAGCAGCGGCCTCTGAGCCTGTTTAAGGACTCTGACGGCTTCTGAGATTTCTTGGCTTTGAGCCAAACTCACTGGAGGAGGAGGACAACAGGGTACAAAGCTAAAAAATGCAAAAAAAAGTAACAGTGGTGGATCAGTGAATGAAGCCCACATTCCTCCTGTTTACTACAAGCTCAGCTTAACTGTTAATTCAGAATATAGTGCACTGCACCCCCTACTGGCCAGAGCTGAAGTTGCTTCACAGAGGTTAACAACAAAACATTCATGTATTGTTAATCTGGTAAAATTGCTTGGTTATGTAGAAGTAATTTGATATGATTATTTTCCTAAAAAATAATGAGCTATGTTTAGGAAGTCACTGATACGGGTATTGCAGATACTAGATATATACTGTAGATTCCCTTAAACAAACCTTTATAAAATGTTTAACATGGAACTAAATCCACCTTAGCATTACAGATAAATGCAGACATTTCAACACAGTAGCCCCGCATCACCTTAACATTATGCATTTCTGGGATACAAATGCATCAAATACAGGTTTGAAATGCAAGTCAATCTAGTCTGTAGTCATTTCTTAATATCAATATGATTCTGATATTATTGTGCATCCTTAGTGATGCTATTGCTTTTACAAAGATTGGAACACAAGTGTTTGAGCAGTGAAGTCAGAGCTCATCATCTGCCCTGCAGAAACAGAACTAATGACCTGTTCTACAGGCTCCTTTTTGTCTCTGTCCCCGTTTAGCTGAGTTAAGCAATCCTTAGCCGAGTTAAAATCCAACGGATTTTTGTTGTTAATTTAACAAAGCTAAAGGTTTAGTAACAGAGGAAAGAATGTCTTTAAATGTAACATTCATAATTTGTTTGTTCATAACACTAGGCTCACTACAAGTGTCTGCATATTTAAAAATTAAATATCCGTTGCATCCAGCCAACTAAAAAACTCCACCTATATGGTGGCTGTCAAACCTAACACTGGTCTGGTCCACTTTGGCGTTCACCATATCTCCAGCAATGTCTATGTAGCACGCTCCTGGGCGACCGTAAATACTGCTTCTTACTGCCTAGAGAAAATCAGAAAATCAAAATCAGAATCAGAAAACTTTAATGATCCAAGAGGAAACTGCTTATGTTATGACTGCAAAGACACAGAGACAAGAACAATATCAAATATAAAGTCAACATGAAACTTAATATAAAAAAACACTATGACATATACAACATGCTGGGTATTAATGCTATAGATAAGTTAAGTGAATTACTAATAATACAAGTGGTGATTAGGAGTATGTTATTGCACGTAATAGAGATCAGTTTTAGAACGTAATACTGACATAAGTAGTGATAGTTCACATGTGAAGACTATTGCACATAATAAACTGCACATAATGAAATGATTTAGCACCAAATAAGGAAACGGCACATGATATTCCACATGGTAAGACTGTTGCACATAATAAGATGTTGCACAAAAACGTGGTAGGGAGTTTATAATCTCTTTTTAAAACAGAAATCACTAAAAGCAGAAATCTATGTCTTACAAATGGTACAATTGGAAAAATAATCAAAGTTTACCTTTTCAACCACAGCTGGAATCATGGCCAGGCTGCTTGGACGAGCTGAAAACTTGCTGTAAAGGCGGCAGGCCTCTACCTGATCAAAGAGAATATGTGAAAATTATATATTTTATGTTTTACAGACACATTTGATGCACAGAGCTCCAAAATGTGTAGTTTACTAAACAAACCTGAGGGAATTCTTGAAATGCTCCAGTGGTTTCCTGATTCCTATCAGAGGAACCTCCAATGACTATTACAGGCCTGTAATTGCAAGGACACACAGTGTCATTGATGTACAGCAAAACTGGTGCATTTTTACCCACAGTCATCTCCAGAGTCAACCTAAAGTATATTTACTATGATAGAGTGAACACTTCCCAAAATCAGTTAATAGCTGTTGCTTTACTGCACAGCAGCAGCACCTTGCCTTTGCATACTTACTTTGACTGGGTAAGTTTAATATGGTTTTGGGTCTTTAGCTTCACAAAAACATGCAAAAGTATGCAAACGTTTGGTGCCCCTGGTTAAATGACATATCCTCTAAGAACACACTTCTGTACATTTCAGTGGAGAACTACCATTTATTTGCTGAATTCAACATATTAGGAAAAGAAAATAAACATAAAATCTGGCAAAACTTATGGTGCATTTATATTGTATTTATATTATCTGATACGTTAAACTCAGCACATAGACAGAAATTGTGCACAGAAAATTGCAAAAAAAAAAAGCCATATTCAATTTGTGTGGATGTATTAACCTCTTTACATTTAGAAAATGCAACAAAACATGTACTTTGACCAGGAGAGTTCAAACACCTACTCCTCCAAAGATTCTTCTGAAATCAGGGGTGTTTGTTTCCCTGTTCCTGCAGTAACAGCCTCTACTGTTCTGGGAAAGCTTTACACTAGATGTTGTAACATTGCTGTGAGCAAAGTATTTCTACCCAAAGATACTGTACCATTCCAGAAAATGCTGGAAAGGTTTATACACAGAGCTCTATTTTACTAGTACAAACATTTATTCTAATAAATGTTTGTTTGCATTTATTTTAATCTTAACTTGTGTAACTGCTGGCGGAAAGTCCCTTACTGCTCAGGTAAATGGCATTAAACAGTCTGCACATATTTATATTTATATAATATAATCTCTGAGTGTGCCACTGAACACCTGTCTCAGAAATGTTTGCACCTTACAGTATCAGAAGGGGTGTCTACACACTTTTAGACATATAGTGTATGTAAGAGCCAACTGGTTCAATGATGTATGCAACTGCTTATTAAATCAAACTTTATTTTTATTGAGTGCTAATTGGTAGCCTTTGGGAAAAATCTTCAGTTTGATAAATGTAAGGGAGTCACAAACTTGGTCCATGAGGTTCTTCGCATAAAAAAAAAATCTAATCCTTTAGTGTATAATATGTACATATTTTCAATTGTATGTGCGTTACCAGCAATTCATGTTGGCATTGGCCATTCCACCAAGAGCATGGATCAGTCCAGGTCCTGACACAACCAGACACACCGCTGGACTGTGACGGGGGAAAGAGCAACATATGAAATAAAATGAAGTATTACATGTAAAGAAATTAATATTTCTTTACATGATTTAAAGTGAACACGTACCGTCCTGTCAAATATCCAATTGCAGACGCAGCATAGCAGGCCTGTTGGAAAAGAAACAGTTACAGCGGCCTTGTTCAATCAGAAAACAGAGTCCCCTTTTTAAAAGGCTGTGAAGTGAGGTGGTCTTACTGCTTGTTCATTGCGCATCCCCACATACTTGATACCGGCAGCCTGAGCAGCCATGGCCACTTCAATGATGGGCACACCAACAATGCCAAACATGTACTCCACATTCTGCAAGAAAACACATAACTATACATTAAACATGTAACAATTTCAACACCGCTCTGTCTCTTCTGAAGGTCTCACTTGTTATCTTTCAGGAACACCACTGTCAGGGTGCATCCTATCGAATGGGTGGGGGGCCTTACTCTACGCATAATAAATGAAATTGAAACATGCTGTATATGATTTTATATGAGGCAGGTCACTTTTTGTATTGTTTATAGCTCATGTGCACTGTTTTATAAGATTGCTAATTTGCACCAGGACTTTTGTTTGGGGAAAACCAATTGGTCCCGTACATTCAAGACACTGCAACGCATAAACTATCACTGAATATTGACCTCAGAATCAAAACCTGTACCAAATCTGAAAATAAGTGTAGGGTTACCCCCAAAATATCTTGATAAAGAGTAGAACTTGCTAATTAGTGGATGTTATCCTTACCTGTTAAATTAGCATCACTGACCAAAGAAGCAAATTTAGTTCATCTAACCTGCTTTTGGGGCAAGACTGAAACACTATATATTTTATATAGTGTTTCAGAAGTATTCCTTTAAAAATAGCAGGTGGGCAGGTGCTTTGCTTTGTCCTGACTGTGATCAGACTGAAGCAGACAGAGATCAGCAACCTCACACCACCTTTATCACCTCAGGTCAGCATTTAATCATGCAGTAAGACTCCAATTATCCAAGCCTCAGAATGGACTAACATTGTATGTCCAAGAGTTTGTAGGCACCTTCTCATTCAACACCACTTCTGAGTATTAATAAAGGGGTTGTCTTCTCTTTTCTGCAGTAACAGCATCTACTCTTCTAAAAAAGCTTTACACTAGAAATATTGCAGTGAGGATTTAATTGCATGCACTAGAACACAAGAGCATTTATGAGCACAGGTACTAATTCTGCATGATAAATTTCAGATCACAAACACCACTCCTGAGGTGTTGGATGAAGCTTCATCACTTCAGGTGATGCAGTTCCACTGCTCCTCAGCCCAGTGCTGGGGAGCGGAGGGCTTTAGGTGTCTAGGTGATGGTGCATATTGACCTTATGTTCATGTGTGGCTGCCGTAGAGAATCTCATTTCAATATCAATGCTTACCTATGAAGATGATAATAAAAGCTGTGTGTGCACAGCTGAACACGGGAGCAAGCAATGGGTGCACCTTAAAGTACATGAATTTATTAATTTGAAGGGGTGCCTGGACACACACTATATGGACAAAAGTAATGGGACCTCTTAATGACTGAATTCAGGTGCCCCCTTACTTCCAGTGAAGGTCAATCTTAATGCTTCAGCATACCAAGACATTCTGGACAACGTCATGCTTCCAACTTTGTGGACACAATTTGGGGAAGAACCTTTTCTATTCCAGCATGACTGTGCCCCAGTGCACAAAGCAAGCTCCATAAAGACATGATTGGATGGAAGAACTTGACTGGCCCGCACAGAGCCCTGACCTCAACCCCATCCGACACCAGGTCTTCTGTCCAACATCAGTGCTTGACCTCATTAATGCTCTACAGAATGAATGGGTACAAATTCCCACAAAAACACTCCAAAATCTTGTGGAAAGCCTTCCAAGAAGAGTGGAAGCTGTTACAGCTGCAAAGGTTATATTAAAGTCTATGTATTTGAATGCAATGTCATTAAAGTCCCTGTTGGTGGAATGGCCAGGTGTCCCAATACTTTTGTCCATATAGTGTAATTCTCGACCTCGAAGCTTGAAGACAGAAGCACATGCACACCATAACCTGGCTGGGTTCACATGAACAAACTTGAACCTGAGCACTGGGTGAAAGGTGACTTGGGTGACTTGGCTACGTTGTATTTCAGTGCATCAAAGAGGCAGATAAACAGATACAGGAGTTTAGCCACAAACCACGTGTTCCGAGTTTACTAAGGTTTTAACTAAACTTAATTAGAACCCAAAAGTCTCCAGCTGTTCCAGTTTCACTGGCACGATAAACTGGAGAAACAGCCACAAAGGTACAAAGGACAGAATGACTGGATCCCTGCTGTTGTTTTGCTTTGGCTAAACTAACACTCGCTGTTTACGCTTCTAACCCAGTAAAGTCTCTGTTTAACCAGTCACTGGATTCAAAATGAATCTTGTTGCACAAACCTGAGACTTCAGAGCCTCTGCAATGATCTGAGCTCCTGTCAGTTCTGCCATCTTGCCCAAGTCTTTCGTCAAAGCAGCTCTAAAGTAGACGCACCCTCAAGCAGAGTGCGTAGCTGTTACAAGTTTTACGGTAAAGTGGAGGAACATCTCAAACCGTGGACTGATGGTTCAAACCAAACCTGGTGTCGGTCAAGAGACAGGAGAAGGAACAGCGCTTAAAGTTTCAAGCTTATTGTCATTTACAGAAAACAATGGAACATCTTTACCTGTAATGAAATTCTTGAACCCCCTTTAAGTTTGCACAATTAAATAAATAAATAAATCTTAAGTAAAACACAAATGGAATAAAATCAAAGTAGTAGAACATTAGAAGTAAATAGTAAAATAATAAGGTCCATGGTAGACAGCAAGACAGTGTTTGATATTTGCAGATATTTACAAAACGTCTGTAGTGCAAGAGTGTAGCTGTGTACATGTACATGTATATATACATTCCAGAAAAAAATGTGTATACGATTAACATTTGAAAAACGCTCATGATAAACATTTGAAAACCTTAATTCGAATCTCAATTCATAACAATTACTTATCATTTACATACGTTACAAATATATTGAAATATCGATTACCGTAATAGAATACCTCTTAGCTGTTTACAGTAGAGTACAACTGATGTGTATAAGTGAAGTCAAGCCAAGCCATGTTTAAGGCTTTTCAGTGCACTTTAATATGGTTATTTCGCTTAAGGAGTAAAAACAAAATACAGATATGATTACAGAGTATCATATAATACACATATTAAAAAGCAAAGTAGTTTTTCTGTAGCTTTGTAAAATATATTCTGAAGTCATCAGACCTCCCAAATGATAAAACTATAAAACAGTAATTCAAAACAAACAGAATATAATAAGGAAACAACAACAACAAATCAATAAGCAGCCAAAAAGTTTGTCATATAACACACACCAATGTAAACAGCACGTATACACCTGGACATATATCAATAATCAGGCGTCCTGATTAAGAACACATTATTAAAGTTTACAACGGCATCTTGGCATGACAGGAGCAATAATAATTCAGTTCTAATTCAGTCAAGTAATAATTCAGCTCTAGTGCAAAACTAAAGAAGCAAACTTCAGATACCAAACATGTCCTGGGTGACGGATTACACTTGGAGTCATGGGGAAAGTTGTGTAAATTACATTAGTCACTTAATATCTTTAAGTTGTAAACTGAAGAAATTTATTCAGTGTATTCAGTTGCCTCGCAGTGAACTTCACAGTTGCTAATCAATTTCCAACATGTTATGTTATGCTGCGCTGTGCTATGCAAAGTCGTTATATGTTGTTATGCTATGCTTTGCTATGTTATGTTGTGTTATGTTATATTGTGTTATGCTATGCTTTCCTACACTATGTTATGGTGTTATAATGATAATGCTATATGCAGTACTGTGCAGAAGTCTTGAGTCACCCTTTATTTCTCTCTATTTTGCTTTGAATCACATTGTGGGTGCAAAAATACTATTTTATGCCCACCAAACTGTCTTATTTTTGGCATGTTGATTAGATTAAATGAAAGACTTAAGAACAAATATTTTACTGCAACAGGCAGCTAAGTGCCTAAAGGCACAAGGAGCCTAGGAGCCTAGGAGCCTAGAGTTCCAACCACTCAGCATTCAGCACCACCAGTATACTGATCACCACCTGATCATCTGGAATCATCTGCTCCTGTTTCTTCACTGGTCCAGGCCTTAAGTTAGATGTGCTTTGTTATACTTGAATGATTCATGCATAGTTTACTGTGTGGCTTAACAAACAAAAAACATTCCTCTGAAACTGGTCAGGTTCAGGGACTGGACTGAAAATGAGAGTCCTTTAGGAAGCCTGGGGAAATGCCCCTCAAGACTACATTAAAAATACAAGAACATCTTGCTCTTTGGAGGCAAAATATGAAGAAATGAGGGCTGGCTCAAGACTCTTGCACAGTACTATACATTTTTAATATATTTGTGTATTGGGCAATCTGTTACCAACATTTAGGTAGACTTGCATGGACACTGCGTGTGTCTGATGCTTAAACATGTGCATTCTATGATAACTCATAATTTCAGGGATTTTTGTCGAACACTCACAATGCACAGCATCTCCACTTCACTACACAAGGACAGCAATCTCATCACCAAGTCATTAAAGATGATAGAAAAGCATAGTCTAATGGGAATACTTTGTCTAAAAATGCATTTTTTTCTAAATCAGAAACATATTTCTTTCATTCATGCTTCTCAGTGTGAGCTGAAAGAACAAAGTGTTCCCAGGTTGAAGAAGAAAGAGGAGAACAGGACTTTACCAGAAGCCAGTGGTTGACTTTGGCTCTTTGAGTTTGTTCCTGAGGGAAAACTGTGGTGTGGACAGACACGTTTCATTTGTGGTGGTCATTCCCTCCTCTTGGTTTCTGTCCCAGTATTAAAGGGAGATTATAGATAAGGTGAAACAAAATCTTTGCAAAGACTGGTCCCAATCAGAAATGTCAAACCTTTCAGTATCTCTATTTGAGTCTTACATTTTCCCATCAAAGGCACATGTCATCCGTTTGGTTGTGCAGATTTTTCTTGGCAGCTTTGTCTGGTCTATCATGTTGGTCTGAGCTTTCTGTCTGAAAGAAATTATTTATTTGGTGCACTGAGATTTTGTTGAAAGCACAAGTATGACAACGATAAATCATTTACCCTGCCCTGCTTCTTTACCAGAGACTGATTTGCATGAACTAGAAACAACCAAGCTCATTCAAAGTCTTCTGAAGATGATGGGCAACATATTTCATGGGGAACCTTAGGAAACTCCCTGTGAGTCCAAACCCAAACCCCACAAAACCACAAGAGTGCTGTTATAGGCTTGAACACTGATTTGCTTTCCTTTAATAATAAGACAGGACAGACCACAGCAGCCGTGTGTATTTTGGAGGAACTTTGGAGAAACGGGATCCATTAGGTGGTGTACAGTGGTTGATGGAAGTTTCTTGCGAACCCCAGAGCAAGATCCTATGAGACCCCATGATGTGAATGTAAACATATGGGCTTTCTGTGGTCTAGAAAATGATAATATTCTTATTCCAACTTTAGGCTGCCTTTGAGCAGCATAGGTTGTGTAGTTCATATGCGAAACACGAGGAATATGTGAAATGGTTCATTGCCAGTCCTCCAGCTGAGCTAATGGCAGAGTTCAGGCCAGGTGTGTAAAGCAAGCATGCAAACCATCCTACATCTCAAAAGACTTCACTCTGTTTTACTAATTGCTGTCAGCGTAGGATTTTCTAGAGTTCTATTATCCTGTTTCTTTTCCTTCAATTCCAGCACCTTATAGATGTGTTTAGCTGTCCTCAGCCAGAGAAATGGTGAGATCTGGAGTGGATTTAAAAACAAAATGAAGAGCTGTCAAATTGGGGTGTATTTGAGATGTATGTGTGTGTCTGTATGTCTATACTGTACTGTGAACCTATGCAAATTGTTTGAAGCCAGTGTTCACAGTGTGTGATAAAATGTCTGATAGTTAACATTAGAATAAATGCAAACAAACAAGAAAGCAGTAAGAAGTATCAAAATTTGTTTTGTTTGTAAAAAAAGTAGTTCATATTTTGTGAGCTGGTGAGGAGAACACAGGTTCGGTTCCAGATTTCTCCTCGGTTCCTCCAGCCGTTGTTTGGATTTGTGAAACTCCATCAGCAGCTCCTGATTTGGAAACTACAGAAATACTGGACTTCCACAAGGAACACACTGATATACTGAACATAAAATCACTATGTTGTATTTAGTCTTTTTAATTTTATTTAGTATTTTTTAGTAATATTAATATGAAAAAACACTCACTGCTCATCTAAACAGTTTTTAAAAATATTTTTTGCAGGTGCCTAAGACTTTTGCACAATTCTATTTGAGGCGGAAATGAACATTTTGGGCACTGCACGATTTTAAAGTATTTCCTCTAAGAATATTATACAGTTCTCGGGTATCAGAAGTGGAAGCCATGCCTTATGTCTCCTTCTTTCTCTCTGTCCAGATTTTCTTGTATTTGTTAAATATTATGTGCTCCTGGTCTCTCAATCAGCGGCTGGTCCAGCAAGCCTTCTGTCCTTCTCATTTCCTCAGCCGGGTGGGATGTACACTTTCACTGCCACAGTCATTTTACAAAGGAATTTCTTTAGGCTACCAAAAGACACTTTGTAGAGTGTAAGAATTTTATATATTTTAAAAAATCTGTTCATCAAAATACATGGAACAATAGAAACATGGAATAATAGCCCAGCAGAAAAGGTGGTCTCTGTTTTAATGCTGCCTAACAGAAAGGAAGAGAAAATGCCTTGATATTCAAAAGCAATATGCAGCCAACCAAATACAGTGACCAACCTGGCACAGTGACCAACCCTGCACAATCACCAACCTGGCACAATGACCAACCCGGTCACCTGGCACAGGGGTGGTAGTGGCCTA
The DNA here is from genome assembly GCA_037974445.1 of Brycinus macrolepidotus. NCBI lineage: Eukaryota > Metazoa > Chordata > Actinopteri > Characiformes > Alestidae > Brycinus > Brycinus macrolepidotus. The sequence goes on from JBBPCZ010000007.1 coordinate 9,613,328, forward strand.
GTGGGTAGGATACTTGCCTGTGGACCAAGAGGTCATGGGTTCGAATCCTACCTTCAGCACCACCACTGGGTTCCTAAGCAAGACCCTCCACCCCAAGTTGCTCCAGGGAGACTGTCCCCTGTAGTTAGGGAATGGAAGTCGCTTTGGATAAAAGCGTCTGCTAAATTCTATAAATATAAATGTAATGTAAATGACCAAACCAGCACAGTGACCAGCCTGGCATAGTGATCAACTCAGTACAGTGACCAAACCAGCACAGTGATCAATCACACCGTGACTAACCCAGTACAGTGACCAACCCAGCACAGTGACTAACCCAGTACAGTGACCAACACAGCACAGTGACTGTGCAGCCACTGTGTAAAACCTCTCTTCCGTCTCCAGCTTCATAGCATTGAAAAGGTCAGTTTTGTTCACAGAAACCTGCCATAAAGATGCAGTGGCAATTGACTTTTGTTCATCAGCAGTTACTTTAGATTTAGCCTCGACTGTGCACTGTTACAGTCAATGGTAACACCACTGAGAGCTGGAATAGAGCAAAACTGTATAACACACAGGTGGGCCCTAAAGACCCCAAAGGTTGAGAAACTGTACTCGCGAATGCCACGCACCATCGAACTTACCAGTGTTGGCCAGCAGAGGGCGCAGTTAACATGTTGTTGTGAGGCAGTTGGCCTGTGAGCAACAGGTGATCAATTAACTCCAATTAGATTTTAGTGCTCCCCAAAATTATGTTTGGAGTTTGGGTCATTATGGCTTTGAGTGTGAGGATATTTACAATTCACTGTAAATAAATCCCTTCATGTGTCAACAATCAGTTTGGTTGCTTTTATCCAACTCAGATAAGTACTTTGAATGAAACAATGCAAAATATGTAAAAAATAATGTAAAATAAATGGGTCAGATGAACAAAAGCAGCATTTTACATCAAACCTCAAAGCACTTGAAATCAACATATATCCTATTCCACTTTTTACAGTGTATAACAGGCCTATTACACAACACAGCTGAAAGAGTGGGGTTTGATTCGCTGCCCGTGCAAGCATACCTCACAGTCACTGGGTGGCTAGTTGTGTCACAACTGACTTTCCAGCCAACTACACTGAGATTAGTGGTCAGGAATCTGAATGACAGAAAATCTTTTACCTACAAATATGAAATTGTCCTGTATGTCAGATTTACTGAAGCATACTTGTGGGGTTTTAATGAGAGATGGTACCTGGTTTGAACATATTCTAGGGGCAGTTGGTTACCTGGTGGTGAGGGATTTGCCCCTGTGATTGGAAGGTTGTGGGTTCGAATCCCAGAACTCCACTGAGGTACCCTTGAGCAAGGTACAGTCCCCACACACTGCTCCCCGGGGGCTGCTTCACTGGCTGCCCACTGCTTCACTTGGTGAATGGGTTAAATACAGAGAAGAGTTTTGGGGCAGCTGGTGGCCTAGTGGTTAGGGAGCTGCCCCTGTGATCAGAAGGTTGTGGGTTTGAATCCCAGGACTGCTCTTAGAACTGAGAGTTGCTGACTCTTCAGACATAACCTTCTGAACTTTGAGCTGCATCTCATAAAGGTCTCTCCATCTGGAAACCTCTGCAAGTCAGAGCTAGCCCTGGAACAGCTATGATGTTTTAGCTGCACCTTATTGGACATTTCACATGATTTATGCACTTGGGCCCTTTGTTTTCCAGGAAAAGATTAAGGATAGGCTTGGACCGAATCATTCTAATGTGGATCTTGCACTAAAAAAGACTTTTTGGCCTTTGACCAGGACTTGTTTGTAGAAATCTGGAGCTCAAGGTGTACCCTGTCGTTTTTTTTTTCTTTAGCAGTGTAGGGATGAGTTTAAAAGCTGTGAATCCTGTAGGAAGGGGCTTGTCCTTAACTGATCTTCTATACTTCCCGTTCTCCAGATGCAGAAGCACTGGAATAACCCATTATGACTCCTTCTGTCCCATGAGGCCTCCTTCTCCCAGCCCTAATGTCTCACCGCCTACTTCAGAGAACTCAGATTCTGCCTCATTCTGCTTCGCTGCCAGTTGTCCTCCCTCACCCACCCCCTCGGTTCCAGATAAGTTGGGTGCATCAATGTGGTTATTAACACATTGCATGTAAAGCATGGAAAACTCACACTAACCCCATAAATCTGTTTCTTCTGAGCAGCAGGTCCCATCTGGTGGACAGTTGTCAAAGAGCAGCAGCTTTTCCCTGAGCTGCAATCTCATGGAAACCTATTGTTGCCTCATTAAATGTGACGGAAAAGAAACATTTTTGTGATATCCGGTGCCATTTGGCCACTGGACAATCAGCAACTGTCACATTTGCATGCTAATGATGAGCCTCTGAGGTTAAAAAGTCGCGAGAGAGGGAGAAACTGTCTGTGCATGTGAATTAACCACCCGTGTGATTTCTCCTCTCAGATGCCCATCCACTGCTACTACTAACTACTGTCAGCCCTAAAGCAGCTTCAGAAAAGAGAAATAAAACTTGTGTGACTGAAGAGAAAAGGGAGAGAGAGAGAGAGAGAGAGCGAGAGAGAGAGAGAGAGAGAGAGAGAGAGAGAGAGAGAGAGAGAGAGAGAGAGAG
>JBBPCZ010000007.1:9616007-9643222 GCA_037974445.1 Brycinus macrolepidotus
TATATATATACATATATACATATATACACATATATATATATATACATATATATATATATATATACACACACACACACACACACACACTATATGGACAAAAGTATCGGCAGATACATAGATAGATAGATGTAGATATAGATAGATATAATTATAGATATATAGATATACATAACTGTCGCCTTCATCATTATTATTGTTTTTTTTTATTGAAGTTAATTAATAATAAATAAAAGTTGAAAGAAAGACATGATAAAAGAGCAAGGACAGACTTCTTGGCAAGGTTGTATGGAAGATTTTGTATTCTCTAGCCCTTGTATTACTGAGGACCATGTATAACCTCACACACTAAGGATGTGGTCATCGGGTTCACAGGCAAGTGTTTAACCGACTAGGCTACTACCATTATCAGTACATGGATTCCTGTATCTCTGTTTCGTCTTTTAAGGTGGAGTATAGCCAGAACACCACACTATTTACATGTACGACGAGCACTGAAGACATACCATGTACCTGATGTAATCATGTCCTTATTTGGTTGGTTAAGACATGTTGGTGGCGCGAGAATGCAAATAAAGTCCCACCTGTGGGTTGGAAGGTTGATCTTAAAACAATAGCGGCGTGGGACCGGGAGGTGTGATAAAGTAAAAATGGGTGTAATCTAGGTTGAGAAGAGGTGCATAAAGGTAGGATATCATTTTCTGTTGTCTTAGTTGTCTTCATTTAATTTTGTCTAGAGCTCAAGATTCCTCCAGTAGTAGTAATATTATTATTGAAGTTAACTAATAATAAATAAAACGTTGAAAGAAAGACATGATAGAACAAGGACAGACTTCTTGGTATGTTTGCAGAAAACCATGTTGGAGGAAACTGTTTAATTAAGACGAAGCAAAAGTTTCTCCACCCCCCAGTTCCTCAGAGCAGCTTGAACTTCCGCGGGTCACCACAGCAGCAGCTGGTAGGAACCAGAGGAGCAGAAAGAGAGTTCCTGCTGCTCATATGAAACCAAACGATTTTCTCCAAGTTTTCTGGACGAGAGATGGCTTCCAGTGGTCGAGAGGACGGAGAAGGAGAAGGAGAGGCCTCTAAGTTTCAGAGAGAGAGTGGTCTTGGAGCTCCTGCGGGTCTGAGAGAGGTCCTGGACGCCTGCAGCTTCTGCGGAGCCGCTCTGAGCCGCAGCGCCTCCCCCAAGCTCCTTCCGTGTCTTCACGCAGTCTGTAAATCCTGCATCAGCAAAAACAGCGAGGACGGAAACGCCAGTGGTAAACTTTACTGAGAATCTGTTTGTGTTTGCTCTTCTGTGTCCCAGGAGTTCAGATCAGAGTCTAACTGTTCAGCTCAGGGGGCTCCACTGCGCAGCTGTTTGGAAACGTGGTATTTTCATGTCAGATAAGACTGTAGCAGTTAAACCTCATACTGTGTCTGAGGGAGTCTGTCTGCACCCCACAGTCCTGCACGCTGACCTGAAAAAGTAGGCCGTTAACACCTGTCAGCTATTGGTCTTCCTCTTATACTCTGATGGACAGGCGTGACTTGAACATTGAGACCCTGAGGGCCCATCAGACCACTTCAGGAAAGTCTGTGAGTAAAGTCCATACTGTAGTGACCTAATGGGTCATCCAAAGGAGATTTGGGGTCTGGTGCCCAGAGGAGAGCTCTGAGTAGGTGCAGTTGTTTTAAACAGAAACCCCACGGAGTTTCTGCATTATTATTATTATTATTATTATTATTATTATTATTAATAGTAGTAGTAGTAGTATAGTAGTAGTTTTATTATATTGCAGTATTATTATTGTTAGTAGTAGTAATAGTAGTTTTATTATTTTGCAGAATTATTATTTTTATTATTATTATTATTATTATTATTATTACAATGCATGGTTAAGATGGAAAGAATGTCATTCACAGTGTTGTGATGTGAAACTGGTTCTAAAAAACCTGCTGAAAGAATTGTTTAGTCTTGGTGATTGGAAGACACTTCTAAAAAAAAACCTAAAAAAGTTTTTGCTTGAAATGTTTACAAACACTGTGTGATGTTAGTGATGTTTTATGTTAGTTTTGAGAAGATTTTGGCCTAAAAATGTTGATTTTTTTTTTCCAATCCATTTATAGTGAAGTACATGCAGGATGTAACTTTTTAAGCCAACATTGCATATAAAATATAGAGAGAATCAGAAGATACATGGTTTTACAACATCTCTCTATCAAGAAATTCCAGTTGGGGCTAGTTTTTATTGCAGTGTCCTACCTTATGACTTCTGTAAGTGTGGGGAAAGTGTTGGGATGTCACATCTATGCCAAATTACAAGTGAGCCATATGGCAAAAATATGACACTATTAAACTTCAAGATGTTTTCATAATCTGTAATAATGATATTTTGTTTATTATTAACAGAGGAAATTATGTGTAGTTCCACATTTAAGAAATTCTTAAAAAATCTAATACTAGATACTGTTGTGGAGAAAATTGGAGCGAAAATCTAAGTCTGGATCTTTTTCTAAGTTTAAAATCAAAGGCAGTCAGAAAGTTGAGGCAACGCTGTTTATTAAGGCAGCTTCATGACCATCAGGAGCAGTGATCAGATGCTCTCTTTGACCACTCAAACACTCAGTTTAAATACACCTTTAAAATACACCCCTTTTTCAGATTACACCCACTCATTGGCTCTTTGCCAGTAAGAGTAATAACTGAATGTTGAAAACTCCACCTTTGTTCCAATGTCTCCACCTTCCTAAGTGTTTTCCAATAGTTAGGCGGTCAGGTATCACTTACTTAGTATTCCTCGTCATGAATGGTAACGCCTCATTTTATTTCTATACCATGCCTTGTGTACGTGAACATCTCACGGATCATTAACATTCCATGTACACAAAGACTCCTTGGTCTATGTACTTACATGGACACTGGACCTTGAATAGCCCTCTATTCAAGCCCATGCTGACTATAATTTTCATGACTTCCTGACATAAAAACACACACATCACCTATCTTTGACAGGCGACCTTTTGGTTTTCCTATCTTGAGTAGACTACAGTTGTCTTTACTTTACGTTTGGGTCGTCTGAAAGAGTACCTTTGTGGATTGTTTAGAATTTTCCGACCCCTCTCTAGAGGTTAAAGGGCACATGCTGTTCTCCATATAGAGACCGCACATGGGGCCTCTTGTAGCTTCTAACATTAAGTAATGCTGTATGAGCTTTAATGGAAGTGAAGATATACCATGTTAATTAGTATTTTATCATTAAAATCTTCATCAATACTATTACTAAAATACTATGCACTGATTTTTATTCATTATTTTGCACACTGCAATGTACTAAATCCAGAAAACTTACATGCAGTGTTCTTAAAGTACAACAACATCCACTATATGCTCAGGAAAGTGTATTGTGACATAAAGTGACATAACTGATCACAACAAAAATAAAAGTAATGATTACTTAATTAATCAAAAATAAATTACTGATAAAGATCTTTCCCTTTTTTTAGACCTTTGTATGACCCACAAAGATGTTTTATGCTTTCAGGCGTTTGTATGACCCCATAGATACGTGATTTGTGCTTGTGTGAGTCTGCAGAAACATTTCTGTTCTTCAGTTTATGGTAAGGGCAGCTAGGAAACCTCCTTGCAAAGAGAATAAATTACGAGCTCACAACAAACAAAGAGTGTTCAGTGTTTAAGTCAAGATTTTTTTCTACAAAAGTCATCGTATTACCCACCCCATTCCAGATACTGAATAATGCAAAACTAACTCAACTGTTCAGCCCAGCTATTTGTTTGTATGTTAGAAAACCCATATTAGCCATTTGTAATATGGCCAATCTAAGCAAATGTATATCCATTGGACTGTTTTTTGAGAGTTGCTGTGTTTTGTCTGTAATTTTAATCAACTTGGAAAACATTTCCACATAAAAATAACGTCTAAAATACACCAAAATACCCAGGTTTCAAAGTCAGTGATGAGGCACAGTAAATTATACTTTGCAAAGTTTATTGAGACAGATTAAAATAATATGTTAGTGTCTCTAACATGGCCTGAACTGACTCCTGTCTGTGGGCCTCTTATCTAGCTGTTGTTGGAATTCCAGAGCCTCTCTAGGCCAAGGGCCTCCACAAATCAGCCTGCAGAGAGACAAGAACATAGAACACCTAGAGCATAACTAGAGTGTAACGGATAAGAAAAAGAATGTGAAGAAATATAAGGAATATGGTGTAAATCTTTCAACACAATGTGTTTTATTTAGATCAGTTATTAATTTACTTATTGCTCTTTTCCTTCTTTAGAGTGCTCAGTATGTGGCCAGACTTTCAACTTGTCCGAAGTTACAGATTGCCACATCTTTGAGGACTCTGTGCCCAAGGTAAACCACTACAGCATAACTGTAATAATAGCTCTTCTTGCAATTTATTACATATCAAATAATGTTTCACCTTTTATTGTAATATGTAGAATGGTATACAGTATACGGTAGCCATTGTTTGTGCTTCTATGTCTTGTTCTCCTGTCCATATAATGCTTGAACTGGCTGTTCTGTGTGTTGTATGTCTGTGTGTAGTGTGGAGGGTGTGAGGAGTCTGCTCTCAGTGGCTGGTGTGAGCAGTGTGAAGAGGCTTTGTGTTCAGAATGTGTACTGGCCCACCAACGGGTAAAAGTGACGCGCAACCATACGGTCATACCAAAGGAATCTCCAGCAGGTTAGTGACAGTATGTAGGATCATGCAGTGTCTTTATATGTACGGGGAGTGAGCAAACAAAGGGGGGTGGTAGTGGCCTAGTGGGTAAAACATTTGCCTGTGAACCCGATGACCACAAAGTCACAGGTTCAAACCCCCCCACTTTCTACCACTGTGTCCTTGAGCAAGACACTTAACCCTCAGTTGCTCCAGAGGAACTGTCTCTGTAACTTGTAAGTCTCTTGTAAGTCGCTCTGGATAAGGGCGTCTGTTAAATGCCATAAACAAAGACTGTTCATACCTGGCATTAACGTGTGTTTTGTGTGATCCGATCAAGTGGCTAACAGTAAGTACAAATATGAGCACGGTGCAGTGTGTCTTGGAAATGCATACTAATCTGATCATATGGCAGAATTTGTATTTTCTTGTCTGTATACTCCTTGAGGGTCATATGTGCAGTCACACACATCGTATATATTACATGACAGGAATGCGTATGCGCTAAATATGGTATGGTGGTCTGTATTTTGGTTTCTCCTTTACTTTTAAGGTATTGCTTAATACCTTAAAAATATTAAGGACTGCTAGTGTCATCACTGAGGTACCCTTGAGCAAGGTACTGTCCCCACACACTGCTCCCCGGGCGCCCCTCGTTGGTGGCAGCCCCCTGCTTCACTTGGTGAATGGGTTAAATGCAGAAAAAAGAGTTTCACATTGTTCACACTGTGTGGTGTGCTGTGGTGTGTTCACCCATGACTATACGGGGCCACTTTACTTTACTTTACTTTACTTTACTTTACTTTACTTTACTTTACTTTAAATAGACATGCCCTATAAGACGGGAACTGAAGGCCTGGGTTGCCTCAAAAGACATTGTTATACCCTGTGACACCATGACCTTTACCATATTTGGTATAGGCTATGGGTGGCACAAATGTAGCCCTACCTAAGGATTGGACGACTGGTTTTACGACCATGGGGGCATGAACCCAGGAGGTGTATGAAGATAGGGCCCCAGCAGCCCCAGAAGGTGGTTCCAATGACTGGCTGGGTGTCGTTTGCTGTTTTGCTCTCTTTTTTTTTTTGGCAAAATAAAGGAAACTGCCTGTATCATTTTCTGTTGTATAGTTGTCTTTACTGGAGTATCATAGAAGCTCAGGTTTACTTCACGACAATCACTGAAAATCAGAATCAGAAAACTTAACTGATCCCAGAGGAAATTGCTTATATTATGACTGCACAGTCACACAGAGACAAGAACAATATAAAATATAAAGTCTAAAATAAAAGTCAGATAAAAACTCTGCCAAAATATGCTATGCTATATACCCAAAATACTGGGGTATAAATACCACAGATAAATAACTTACTTCTAGGTGGTCAGGAATGCAAATGACCACATAACATCTGTCATGTGAACAATAAGCATCATGCATACTTGAAGCAATTCTGCAAAAAGACTGTTAAGTTTCAAAATATCTAACCATTTGCTCTGGTGTCTAAGTAGCAACGACGTTGGCGTTGCAAGTGAGGTGGGTCCTTTCCATATTTGATGGTGTTTATTACTTAAAATATTGTCCCCTTAATTTAGCAGTCGGATGAACTTTACAGATAAGGAAGATTCACTTTGAAGAAGTTGGTCACAAGTTTGTCTGAATACTTGCACAGTTTCACAGAGATATTGACACAAATCGTGTTTCAATCAGATAAATCATGTGTTCATCATATGAATCAAATTCTAATTTTACAAACATGGGTGTTTCAGTGTAAAACCAAAAGCAGCAGGTAATTTGTGTAGTAATTGTGAGCAGAATTTCTCCTCCAGTGGAAATTATGTTAGAAATCTGATCTCAAGTGATCACTGGAGACATACTTAAATGCCAGATGTGAATAGCTACGTGTTTTGGTTGTCCCTTGTGTTCAGATCCAATATGCACGTTAATGTCAGGTGTGAACAGGGAGGTCTGGTGTGTGACTGTTCCTTTGTTGCCAAATGTATCCCACTCCTTGACAGGCGCCATTGTAATAAGATTATCAGTGTTATTCACTGTTTACTCAGTCAGTGTATCTTCATATGGTTTACTTCATTTAAGATTTAAATGTGAATGTCACTAGAAGGACCTGCTGAGACAGTTCCAGTTGTAGGTACACACAGTCAGGAGATAGGGTGTAATAAGTTTATTTGTTTTTGTTTTTTAAGGCTACACTGCCAGCTTGCGCTGTACTTCACACAGACAGGAACGGCTCAAGTTCTTCTGTCTCATCTGTGATGTTCTTACCTGCAGAGACTGCCAACTGATGAACCACAGAGGACACAGGTACTCCAGGCATCTTTCATAAATTCAATAGCTAAAAATAGTTACATGCATAGTTTCTTTTCTAATACTTGGTCATGCCTTCCCTCACCTTAACAACCGCATCAGTTCTGTCAGATAAGGATTACATCTGAAGATCCTCCACCAAATGGGTGCATAGCCCAGACAGAATTTGTTTGTGCCTATTTTAGTGTTGTACCTGCTGTTCCAAATTAACATCTGGTGTTTTTGCTGGTCAGTTAAAGTAACCCTGGGTTATCTTTATTACAACTTATTTTATTTGATTACATTTGTCACTTTAGCCATGTTAAAAATATGAACTGACTGTCATTGTTATGCAGATTATTCATATTTTAGCTTGAGTGTGAGTATTGAACAATGCCAGTCTTGGTCAGAGTCTCTCAACAGCAAAAGGCCCAGACTGCATGCAAAGCAGTGCTGGGTTCGTACACTGGACACTGTCCCAAGGTTACTTCTGACTGGGGGAGAACATCTTTGGATGAGAGCTGAGCAGTAAATTAGAGGGATTAATTAAAGTTCAAAGGATTCTTGGTATATGAAGAGATAATAATCTATCATAAGATAAGATAAACTTTATTAGTCTCACAAGTGAGAAATTTGCATGTATACGATAGTAAGAGTTCATTTTTATTTCCTTGGTGTTTTAAGTGATTTAACTTTCTGTGGCGTGGCATGGTTATGCACAATCACTTTGGGGTGTAGGGTGTTGGGGGCTACAGAGTTTAAGGGTCTGGGTGGGCTGCAGAAGAATTTCAGACTTCTAACTGGGCCACAGCGTTCTGAGGTAATGGCTACCATAGAATCTGGGTTATGTTTATAACCAAAAGTTACGTTAAGTCCTGGCACCTTTTGGTAACTAGAGTTTTCCTCTAATGATATTTTTCCTCTAATGTATTTGTCAGCATCTGATGTGAAATGCTTACTTGGTGGAGGAGTCCACATTAAATCCCACTCTGTTGTGAATAATTGGTATAAACTCATCCCAGAAAATGGGCATTAAACTTGTGTGTATTATTCAAAAGTGTAGAACATCTTGGTCACAGTAATGCTGTCTTGTACCCATTGGGACCATTCCGATAGTCTGGCGCAGTGTGTGTTATTCCCAAGGCAAATATAGTAGCTTTGTCCATCTGTCAAGGAAGTCAGTGTTGACTAGTCTCAGTCCAGGTTGCCTTTCAAACATGCATCTCTTGTTCACTGCCAGTTTCTTGTTGCTGGAAGAAGCAGTGGTGCCTCAGAAAGAGCAGCTGCAGAAGCTGCTGCACGGCATCAGAGAGCAGAAGATCAGTGTGAAGGCCGACCTGCTGGATCTGGATGAAAGGTAGTCCAGCACAGTTTGGTTATTCTCTTATGCAAACACACCTGATTCAACTCCCAGGTATAGGTGGTGTGTTATGTGATTGAACATCACCAGTCTGTGTTGGACATCAGCCCTTCAGGACCACAGTTCACCATCCCCTGCTGTAGAGAATAGTTTTATTTGAACATATCCAAGAACATTTTCAAAAGACAGACACTGAATATGATTTTGTTATCTCAGTACCCAGTACTACCTTGCTTGAACCTTAAAAACCGTTGTGCTTCAGAAAGTTTTTGTACTTCTGTTGTTAATTTGTTTGTTGTCTTAATCAACTCTGATTTCACATAGGAGCAAAATGTATAATGAGAAGGTAGTTGTCTTTATTAAAATAATTTGAAGAGAGTTGATCATGCTTTAGGCCAGATGCTGTCTTGAAGAAATCTTAATGTTGCATTATCATTTGTTAATCTGTGATGTAAATTATTTCTTCTTTTGTAGATTGCATAGCATCAAGGAATCAAAAGCCACAGCAAAGGAGAGTCTGGTTAATTTAGTGCACAGCATGCACTTAATGTTGTTACTAAGAGGTCAGCAGCTGTTTAAGGAAGTGCAGGTAATTTTAAATTAGCCCTCAAAACTTTTTTTAATTTGATGTTTTTTTTCCTTTCTAAAGTGTAGCTATTGCTGTGTTATATTGCCTAATGATATATACACAAATCAGCCATTTAAAACCCCTGCTTAATATTGTGTAAATCCCCCTCAAGCCACTGAAATAGCTTGAACTTTTGTCATGTTACTCAAACCATTCCTAAATAATTTTTGTAGTGTTATAGAGCGGATTTTGCTGAAGGGCCAGCTGGGGCCAGTGCCATTGGGGAATACTGTTGAAATTAAGGAGTATACTTGATCTGCAGCAATATTTAGGTAGGAGTTACGTGCCAGGACACAAGGTTTCCCAGCACAGCATTGCACAGAGCATCACACTGCCTCTGCCAGCTTGCTTTCTTTCCAAAATGCATCCTGGTGCATCTCTTCCCCTGCACACACACCCAACCATCCACATGATTTCAGATGGTTATTTGAAAGTATTCAAATTATTTTATACAGACAATAAACATTCAAACAGCTCCAGTTGCAGCTGTATTGTTCTAGGGTGGTTCCAATGTTTTATGAATTATATTTAAAATGAGCATCTCAAAATAAGCTGCCAGTTTAGCATGTATAAATTATTTTTTTGTGTAGGTCAGGGTTAAAAAGTAGTGTAAGCCAGTTCATTTATTTGACATACTATATTTGGTGATTCAGAAATGGCACTGACATGAAATCCTCCCTTACTGTCAGTCCTGCCAGTTGATAAATGCTAAAGGATTCCTTTAGAGTCCCTTAGAGTCTTATTTGAAGGCACTGGCCAAATTAACTTATTTAGTGTTATATTGGTATGTGTCAAGGAGCTGTATGAGGCAGAAGAGAAGAGCCTGATGGAGATGAAGAAAACTCTGACAGGTCTGGAGAAAAAACAGGAATACATCACTGCCTTCATTCAGAAGATACTGAGCACAGAGGGCCAATCCATTCTCCTGCACAAAAAACAAGTAAGAGTGTTCTGCCAGGAACTGTAATTCTAACTTTTTTCTTTTATTCCTACACTAGAGTGATAATGAGTTAGAATAATGCTAGAGTTACAGTGATATTAAAAAACACGTACAGCTCTTAAGTGAATAAAGAAAAATAAATGTGTGGCTGTTCTTTCAGTAGTTTGATTTTGAATTTGAATGGTTAAATATAGCCACCTCCCATCAGATTTTGAAACGGGTGGAGGGGCTTCAGTCACAGAAGATACGCCTGAGTGATACTATACTTCAACCTTTACTCCGCCTTAATCAAGACCTCTTCGATATTTGTAAAACGTTTGGTAAGTAATGACTGACTAGTGCTCTGGTGCTTTTCATCAACAGTTTATTTATTGTATCATTAATAGTAAAGAGACTGTCTAAAGATGCATGACACATTAGACACAAACACACTCAACCACTAAACCTAGCAGATGCTGTATCATAGATTGGAATTTTGATCAAAAATGAGTCACAGTTTGTCAGTAGTTGACGAGATGAACTATTCCACATAAAAATAGTATTGAAAAGGGTTGTGCAACCATCTAAACATTGCAGGCCCAGTGCCCAGCAATGCTGCAGCCATCCATGGCCAGGAGTCCAAGAGAGCGTAACTGGCTTCTCTCCCCCCCCCCCCATGACCCATTATGATGTTAGAAACACAGGCATAGCTAGTCGATGTAATCCAAGCCCACTGAACTATGTAATGACACTGCATACCCAATAGATTTAAAGAAATCTTAGTGGTTTCTCATGTGTCACTGCTAAGCTTCAGCCACTCAGTTTAGTAGCATTGCTTGATGAGAAGAACCTGCTAGTGGAAGGGAATTATCCATGACTCCATAAGGGGGGGGGTTGAAAAATTTGGCTTGAATTCCTGGTAAACTAACCATTGAAGCTTGTGACCGTTTTGATTCTCATTTTTATTTTCTTTATCCAGGGTTAGTGAAGGTCAACAGAGTTCCTTTTACCTCTACCAAAAAAAGCAAGAACAGTCAGTCTAATGATGCTCCCAAAGAAGACAATTCTCCCTCAGGATTAATGTTCAAGTCTGTTCCAACACCTCCGTCAGAGTCAAATACTGCTCCTGACCAGTCTCAGAGTGGAGAGTCTGGGTCTGCCTCATCGAAACCCGTTGTAGCACAGCCCACCCAAATGTCGTCAGACTCTGCCTTGCCTTTAGTGGGTCTACGAAACCATGTCCAATCTATAATGCCTAGTGTGAGCCACGCTGGTGCGCCCCCTTACTGTGCTTCTGATCAAGCTCCTCAAAGCAAGACTGCTCAGTCCATACCTGCTGAAGTGAGTCATGCTTTGCTTCAGTCTGCCACATCTCACTCTGTCTGCCCTCAGCCCTCACAGTCTAAGAGGTTCATAAGAAGCTTGAGCTTGTCTTATCCTCACACTTCAAAGTCTCACCCTTCTTTAACTGGCAAGTCTGTTTTAAAGACTTACATTAATTTGCCTGTTAAATATAGCAAGGCAAAGTCTAAGCCTGCTCAACCATTACGTCCTAAGCATGGCAATACCCCTGCTTCAGCATCTCATCTGAGCTTTACGTCTTCCATGGCCCATCACTCGGCCTCGCTCCACACTGCCTCGTCCCTGTCGTCTAATTCCTGTGGCACAGGCCCTACCCAGGTACCCCCTCTCACACTCAACTACCCTGGGTCTCACTCTGATCCATCTTCCTCCACTCAACTTTTTTCTACTCAGTTTGGTCAAATAGTGTCTAACCTTCAGTCACAAATCATGATTGGTCATATGCAGCAAAGCCTTCCTTTATCTCAGGCCATTTCCATTAACCCTGCTCCATCACAGCCTTCACACTTAAACTGGCCTCCAGTCTGTCAGGCCCCCTCTACCTCTGCTGCCACAACTGTGGTTTTGCAACGTAGTCCAGCTATAGTTCAGTCTAATCCACTACTCTTTAGTCTTCTACAGGACAGCAATGCTTTGCAACTTAACACTCCCGTTATCGCTGTAAATCAGATCCCTGTTCTCCACCAACCAGCTTTATACCTTACAGCCCCAGCTAGTGTGCCTGTAGTTGCAGTTGCCGCAACCGGCAACAGTACTTCAAACGTTACTATTGCTACCAGCTCAGGGGAAAACGAGAAATCAAGGCATCCCGTGTCAGGTGAAGTGTCATGTCCCCCTCTGTCCACAGCACCACGCATCACTGCTTTGCCAGGCAGCAGTAATAATGAACTAATTAATGCGGTTTCTAGCAAGCCCCCTGCTCAAACACCTTTTACCTCCAACAACCCTGGGCAAAGTGATTGTGCCCAAAAGCCCCAGTGTGAGCTTCCAGTGCAGGCACCAGCGGATTCTGTGTGCGACAGAGACATTAGCACACAAACCAGGGCTTCTCCTGCTGATGAGGAACCAGATGACAACCTTCCCACTTCCACCGTGTCCGAGACAGACACCAAAGAACTCTCATCGGTCCAAGAAAAGGGGCTGCGCCTATCCCCCTCGCCTGATCTCATTTCCTCTGTTTCAGTATCAGCATGCGCTCCCAACAAGAGCTTCCTCTCACTGCCCAAATCACAACTCGACAGCTCCCGGATCATGTCCTTAACAGAAAGTACATCCACATCCAAGCACTGGAGCGTAGGCATGCCAACATCACTGCGCCAGATTTTGGAACACACAGATGCTCCAGCCAGTAATGTAGATGGTGTGGTCTCTGAAGATGCTGTCCCGACATCTGAGTTAGAACATGAATCTCTCCCTGAAGTGATGGTAAGAAAATACAAAGCAAAATTCTCAACTTATCCCTATACCAGCATGAGTGTACTGGTGCATACACTTCGAATGAATGTTATGATAATGTTATGATATGATGTTTTATGTGACAACATATAACTAAAGTCACCTTTTATGTGTTTGTAGCAGGAGGATGATGATGAGGAGGAGGAGGAGGAGACTGATATTAGTGATTCTGAACTAGTGAGAGGGGAAGATGCTGCTGTAATATTACAGAGTGAGTCTCTATGTATCACATATTTAAATGATGTGTTAAGCAATTTAGTTTTCCACTGTCATCTCCATGTTCTTTCCACTTATCTTCTTTTTCTCCTCTGTTTCTTTTAGGGGATATTGAATTAACAGAACTAAGCAATAGGTATGTTTCCATTTTTCCAAACCTCGCCAAACTTATTGTAATCTGTAAGTTTGTGCTTTACACAATATATTATCATCTTGTTGCAGGTCACTGTGTATATCATTGCTGCGGTTGCCAATTTCTCTTCCTGCCTCTGGATCACCGCTGCCTCAGTTTCACATTGTTTCTTATAACCAGACAGATGGAATCCTTCTTCAAGAGATTCAAGAGGGCCAAGTATGTGTTGCTATAAGACTGTGCATCACCATTAGAGAGAAGGTCAGGTGTTCAGTCATGGCTTATTTTTCTTGTTGTGTTCTCTGTTCTAGCCAATGCAGAGAAGGCTCAGGATCCCTGCACCACCCGGTGCTGCCGTACTATCACAGTCCAGTGCTCCTGACTTCCCCCAGCTGAATGATGTGCTGGACTGTGCTGTCTGTCTGTCTGCTGGAGCTACACTGATTTGTGCAGAATGTGCAAGAAGCTTTCATACTCAGTGCCATGTGCCACCAGTCCTCTTCAGACCCTTGTAATGCAACCATTCTGCCGTCTTACCACAGTGTTTTATACCGCTCTTTGTAAACACTAAAAACATATGCCTACAGAGGCCTCTGATATCTCTCATAAAGAGTGGTTAATTGGGGCTGATTCTGTGCCTTTTTAACTGACTTCAAGACAGGAGAGGGGTCTTTAGCAATGTCCTGTTTTTTGTACTGTAAGATTTGAAAATACAAGAGAAATTCTTTCCATTTAGTTATTTTAGACCACTGAATTTTGAGTGAAGGTCATTTCTCTTTGTAATGAAGTACATTTTTGGGGCAGTGTTGCCTGTAGGTCATTAATCTGTGCCATCAAAGGGGTAAATAATGTGTTTGTGTTTGTGTCCTGCAGTGAAGTGTGGGTGTGTTCCCTGTGTCAGGATATAGTTGATGACACTGACCCATTCAGTCGTGATAGACTGAAGGAGCCCTATCTCAGTCTGCAGGACCAGAGGGTAAGTCAGTACTGGTTAAATACATCCATGCACACTGTAAAAAGACTGATTTGCCAGTTTACTAGGCGTGTCTAACTTGCATTTACACTTATGGGCCTATTTATTAGATATTCCCACCACATGGATGCACTTTTACACACGATAAATGATCAGCCCCTCTCTAATCTGTCCATTAGTGTAGTGAGACCACCATAGGACCACTGCTGACCATGGTATTTGGGTGGTGGACTACTGTCACCTCAGCAATAGCAGTGGCTTGACATCAGCATAGCAGTGACTTGTAGGTGTGTGTGGCGCTGACATGAGTTCATGAAGTACAGCGGCAGTGTTGAGATTTGAAATGCCACAGCATTACTGTTGGGTTGAGAACAGTGTGACTAGCACAAACTGTGCATATAACATAACATATAAACCATGTATCACATACCTAAGCAGCTAGGGATTCTGAGGTGTGTGCTTTGTCATTCCTCTAGAAGTTGTTCAGTGTTTGGGTTCCTTTTGTTTTCTAGAGGTGTGAGCAACTCTTGCTCACCTTGATGTGTGAGGAGAACAGCTACCTGCTGTACGACAGAACTGAGGTATGAACTCCTATGCTGTCCCATCACTACAGTAAGAAGTATGTAATAATTTCTATTACTGCAGAAGTAGAACGTATTTGGGTTGCTTGTGTTTGCTATATATTACACAGTTGCTCAGTGAAGACTAAATTATAAATGGGCAAATTAATAATGTACTTATTTGCCTACCCATAAAGTTTACTGCAGAGTGTATGGAATTTCATTTTATTCGTGGACGGCTGCTGGGGAAACGGAGACCTCCATATCGCTCTGCAGCTGAACTGGTCTCAGATCTCTGGACTCTTTTTAACAGCTTGTCAGCAAAATCCAAGGTAACAGTTTTCCAAAGCAGGCATATTAGATGATGTTAGTATAATCAGGGCTGGACAAAGTAAACAACTTTGTATGTAGTTTGTATAATTTGATGAACAGTTTCACAAGTAGACGTGTGACCGAGTAATAAAATTAGTGTGTGTGTGTGTGTGTGTGTGTGTGTGTGTGTGTGTGTGTGTGTGTGCGTGTGCGCGTGCGTGCGTGCAGAACAGAGAGTTGGTTGTCAAGCTTCAAAACTCATTCCAAGAGCGACTCAACCTGGCCTTTGGGGAGAGCCTCCATGCCTCTCTCCTGAGGCCTACTGGTAGTGAGGAACTGAAGGGGGCGCCAGAGACTGAGCTGGAAAAAGACAAGCTCACGAGAACTCTTAAGAGGATGAGAGAGTATTTTACAGCAAATGGTGCTACAGTTGCTAAGAAACCCTGCACTGAGAGTAGCAGCGAGGCCCCTCAAGACAATGAGGACTGAATGTATTCTTTCATCCTAATTTCTGTACACAGTAATCAGTATTTAACTTTTTTTTTTTTTTTTTACCTTACTATATATCTATTCTGTAACTTAATTTTGAGAAGAAAGCTGCATCTCACATTGGTTTGTACTCTTAAATTATGACTTTTAAGTTTACATGATGGGATCATTCGCCTATATTATAGAAGCTAATGCCCATAATACTTTATTTGTAGCGGTATGCTCTCTAATTTACAGGCTGCACATTTTAGTTACATATTTCAGCTTCTAAACTACATGACCCTACTTTGAGCCATCCTGCATTCTGATTATTTACCTTATATGCAGCACCTTTATAAAGAGCTGTCATTACTGTTTACAGCTTGCAACAAGCTTGTGAGAATGGGAAGAAAGTGGATTATTATGTGTATTTCTTTTGAAGCATCTGGTGTAATTTTTAAATGATCTAGACCTACTGCTAGACCACCTCTGTTTATGGAACACTTGCCCTTTGACTTTTGCTGGTCATACGTCCCAAATTCCCTTAAAGTTCATCCCCTGTGCTCGACAGTATCTGACAGTGGTGCTTGAAATGTGTCAACCTGTTCTGTCTGTATTTAGATATGACATCAGATTTTTTGCACATGTCCTAAAAGCTAATAAAAAGAACCCAATTAAACATACGAGACCATTTTTTTACTTGGTCATTTATTTATTGAAGAAAATGATTCATTACATTTCTGTGAGTGCCAAAGGTATGTGAGTCTCTAAGATTAGCAGTTACTTTGAAGGTGAAGTTAGATCCAGGTGTTTTTAATGAATGAGATGACTCATTTTAATAAATGGGGTGTGAGTGAGTGAGTGACCTGTTTTATTTAAACATCCAAGTCTGATCTTCACAATGCACATTTTTTGAAGGTGTATCATGGTATGAACAAATGAAGTTTCTAAGGACCTCAGAAAATGAGTTGTTGATGCTGGTTACACAATCAGACAGACTGGACAAATGGAGGAAATTCAAGACCATCGTTACCCTTCCCAAAAGTGGGCGACCACAAAGATTACTCTAGAAGCATGGCGTGTAATAGCAAGGTCACAAAGGAACCTAGAGTAACTTTGGAAACTAAAGGCCTCTCTCACATTGGCTAATATTTATGTTCATGAGTCCACCATCAGGAGAACAACAACGGAGTGCGTGTCAGGACTGCGAGGAGAAAACCACTTCTCTCCAAAAAGAACGTTGGTGCTTCTTTCCAGTTTGCTATAACCGCAAGGACAAGCCAGAAGATAATTGGAAACATGTTTTGTGTGAATGAGACTAAATAAATTTGAGCTTTCTGATTTAAATGGCAAGCGTTATGTTTAGAGGAAGGAAAGCAATGCACTGCAGCATAAGAACCTTATACCATCTGATAAACATTCTGGTTTATTATCATAGTTTGGACCTCTTGCTGCAACTGGACCAGGACGGCTTGCCATCATGATGGAAAAATGAATTTCGAACTATATCAGCGCGTTCTAAAGGAAAATGTCAGGACATATGTCTGTGAACTGAATCTCCAAAAAAAAAAAAAAATTGGTCATGTAGCAAGACAATGACCTTAATCACACGAGTCATTCTGAATGGTTAAAGAATGGTAAAGAATAAAGTTAATATTTTGTGATGCTCAATTTAAAAGTCCCGACCTTAACCCAACAGAAATGTTCTGGAAGGATCTGAAGCGGAGCTGATGGGCAGGACTGATAAACAGTTACCAGCAGCTTAGCTGCAGTTATTGCTGCAGGAGGGGACAGCATATATATATATATATATATATATCAGTGTTACACTGTTAAAATAATGTTCTTGTATTTTTTAAAGAAATCTGTTGTCATCTTATATTCTTTCTTACTAATGACAAAAGACTTTCTCTCCGGATAAATAAAGTTCCTTCTGATCTGATATATATGTATATATGTGTGTGTGTGAGAGAGAGAGAGATGGGGGAGGGGGAGTGCGACTCAACTGTGAAGAATCATGCAGATCACGGAAATGTTTGATAGAAGTAAAGTGGCTAAGGATCTTTTCAAGTTTACACCACACGTCCAGGCGAATTTTTGTCCCACTACACGTTTTACACGGTTTTCTTTTGTGTATCGAGTTTATTTATGTACCAGCACCAGCTGGACTAATAACACCAGTGGAGGGTCGTTGGGACACCATGGCAACCGTGTTTTTTCACGTCCAGGGGCGCACACGATGCTGATTGGTGGAAAAGCCCCTCCCACTCTTGCTATATATTGAGGGCGAGCTGTGGACAGAACCAAATCCTCTCTGTGCTCTTTAACCTGAGGCTCAAATCTTCTTTAAGGCTACTCCATTAAAATGGTTGTTCAAGTGAAGTCGAACTCGAACCAGTACAGCAAAGCAATGGACGGAAACCAGCATAAGGTGGAAGCAAACGTCCTGTTACTTGGAGCAGAAAATGTTGGGAAATCAGGTAAGAATGGACCCAAGCTGTGATCACTCAGAATGAGATGTTTCTGAAGTGTATTTTTATGCTTTATGCCCAAAATGTTCATGTCTATATTCTCTTTTTTTGACAGCTCTCACTGTCCGGTTTCTCACAAGAAGGTTCATCGGTGAATACGGTGATATCGGTAAGTTTAGTTGACCACTTTTGAGGATTTGTTCCATAGACCTACATATATTTATCCAAATTAGTGTTTTACTGACATATGTGTCATCTTTTACAGAATCAATATACAGTCATATTGATAAAATTGATGGGCGTGAGATCTCCTTCAACATCTGGGACTCCTTGTATCCGCAGGTGAGCCCTCCATCTCCTTCCCAGTAAAGTTTTGATGTGTGTGTGGGGGTTTTCACAGTGCCGCAACCTTGGCAATATGTCCATAGCCTGACTTCTTAAACGCCTTTCTTTCTTTCTTCAGAGCTGTGAGACGACCGATTCGATTAGTGAGAAGCAGCTGCAGTGGGCCGACGGGGTCATCCTCGTCTACAGCATCTGTGACCGCTCCAGCTTTGAGGTGGTGCGCCAGCAGGTGCAGCTCATCCGCCAAATGGGGAAGCTCTCCGCCTCGGTGCCCATCATCATTGTGGGAAACAAGCGGGACCTTCAGCACCAGAGAGCCGTGTCAAGCGAAGAAGGCCGACTGTTCGCCCTGTCGGCCGACTGCAGCTTCTTTGAGATCTCTGCGGCGGAGACGTACCATGGCGTGCTCCTGGTCTTCCATGAACTGCTGGAGCTCATCAAAGAGTCCAGGGCTCTGAAAAAGGGAGCTGCCGGAATTAAAGGGATCGTGAGGAGTGTGTCAGCTGTCTTTGGGAAGAAGCGAGAGTAGAGGCTTTCATGAAGACGAAGTTTCTGACAGGCTGTTAAAGTCATCCTGGACGGTCCGATGGCAGAATGAAAGGCCAAAGAGGACGAGATCTGGGCAAACTGTTGATCTGAGTTTCTGAAAGGAGGGAGGGCCAAGTGTAAAAGTCAGATATTGCAAGTTGAAGGCCTGAGTGAAGGCACTAGAAAGTTGTTTAAGGTGTTCACTATTGCTTGAGATGTATATGAGCACTGGTGATGTGTAAGTAATGGCCTTGGGTAGTTGTACACCCGGCTAGTTTCAGAGAAGAAAGTGAAACAGTCCATGATAACTGTAATCCCACAGTTACCATTCAGCATAGATGCTATGACTTAGTTTACTCAGACTGAGTTGTACTTTAGGAGGATCCAAGAAGTTTACAAAAACACGAGAATTGGAAGTGTAAAGTTTTGCACAACCTGTATATACTGAAGTGCAATGTAAATGGTTGTTGATTTCTTGTGCACCTGTCCTGAAGAGCTCGGCACATACTAACTGGTGGTCTGGGGTCAATGTGGGATGTACTGTATACTGTAACTGTGTTATAGGTTATTGGAAAAATATGAAACTTAACGACACGCTGTTCTGCTCTTCCGTCTCAGATAACAAAGCTGAAATAAAACTAGCAACAAGTGTGGAGTATTGAAAAGCAAAGCATATTTTTAATAAAATGCTGTAAATTTGCTTGTTTGATGTATATCAGAAAAATAAATATTTCAAAGAGGTCCATTGCATCTTTTTGTTTTGTATTTCATTACAATGATGGGGGAGGAAGACAATGGGCAGAGAGCATTTACCACATTTCACATGTTTATTCCAAATTAAGCATAGTAAATTTTTGGGTTAGATATTTTATGAGAACATTCTATGAGTGGATACACATGGGCACATTTACATCTATAAACTATATAAACTATAATAGAAATGAGTCATAAATTGAAATTGCAAATGTACGTTCCAGTACCATTCAGCAGTTGCACAGATTTGTAGCTGTTCCTATTGCAGTGCAGCTCAGGTATACTGGGCTAATGATACTATACTAAAACAGCATAATTAATACAAAAAATAATAAAAAGCAAAGTTTTATATAGTCGTCAGCTATATCTCCTTCAGGAAGTGGGTAGAATAGCTGACTAATATGTGATTTAGCCCAACACATACATTCACACACACCTCCAGACAGCTTGCCCACACTCCTACTCTTGATGATCCTTCACTGGGTGTGAAATCTTATGCCTGTTGCTCAGTGCTGTAAGAGTTCTCCTCGTTACCTCTGTGAAGTGCCCACATCTGCCATCAACCTTCAGCCTTACCAACAATCTAACTAGACTCTAGAGAATTCTCTAGTATTAACTTTTTGCTGCTTAGATTATGCTGGTTCAGCGCATGTATACAGTACATTTTGTTTTTATTAAGTGGTGATTTGTTCCTATATATTCACTGTTTGGCTGATCTGAGATCTGCAGGTACCCTGAAGCTTTGCATTGTAAGTAAATGAATGCACACTGTGATGAATACAAAAAAGACAGCACACCTTCTAATCCTCTCATTACAGCGGGGGAGCAAATTAGTGCAGCGAAGCCAGGTCACTTGTACATGATTAGTGTTAAAAGTCAAATAAAAATGTAATTACTATCAACTTGCCCTCTCTCATACCCTATAAGAGTCTGTTTTTAAGTGTTCATTATGTAACATTGTGGGAAGGTAACACATGGGGAATATACTACACACTGTGATTAGCTCATATATAGAAGGTAGATACTATATTCCAGTGTAGCTTCGCAAAGATTAACATATTTATGTAGTTTTGCAAAGATTGACAAATGTTGTTGTCAGCAGGCCTCTGAAGTCGTGTTGTGATTCAATAGTTAACGTCATGCCCATGACCAGCTCCTGTTGTAAGTAGACTGAAATCTCTCTATGTACACGATGATAAACGGAAATGTATCAAACACAGTACAGTGACAAAATATCACTGGATCCACTGAATTACTGGTGCATCAGGTATACTTTTCTACATTTTCTGGAATGTTTAGAGTTTTTCACTGATGAAAAAGGCAAAAAGTTCTGTTATATGTCACATCTCGTAAATTTGTGTAATCTAGAATAAGTTTTTTTCTAGGGGAACATGTTCTCAAGACAAAATGTATTAGGAACATTTTTGTTTACCACTAAGTGTGATAACTGGGATTTTTTTAATGTTTCCTTGTTAAGACCAACAATGATAAGACCTCTAATCAATCAAGGAAAGCACTGAGCATCTGTTATTTTGTTATGAACTTTGTGTAACAATGCTTTCAGGGAACAGTCTTCATTAGCAGCAAGCACAGCGTGTGATGGAAGAAGGCATACTCTACATGATTTAGATAGATATTAAAAAACTTGAATTGCATCATGAGTCAAGCCATAATACACTGACCAGCCATAACATTAAAACCACCTTCTTAACATGGTGTAGGCCTCCCTCTTACTGCCAAAACAATGTTGACACATTGAAATATGGAGTCCCCAAGACCTCTGGCGTTCTGTGGTATCTGGCATCAAGATATTAGCAGCAGATCCTTTAAGTCCTGTAAGTTGTGAGTTAGGGCCTCCATGGATCTGGCTAGCTTGTGCAGCACATCCCATATGCTAGATTGGACTTAGATCAAGGGAATTTGGAGGCGAAGTCAACGCCTTGAACTCTTTGCCATGTTCCTCAAACCATTCCTGAACAATTTTCTGCAGTGTGGCTGGGCACATTATTGTGTTGAAAGAGGCCACCGTGGCCATGAAGGGGCGTGTCTGGTCTGGAACATTGTTTAGGTGGGTGGTACATGTCAAAGTAACATCCACATGAATGCCAGGACACAAGGTTTCCCAGCAGCCCCATACACAAGCTGCAATGCATTGTATGTTCTGAAGCCTTTCTATCCTAGCCAGCATTAACTTTTTTCAGTATTTTTCCTATGGTAGCTCTTCTGTGGGATCGGATCAGGCAGGCTAGCCTTTGCTCCCATGTGTATCAATGAGCCTTGGGCGCCCATGACCCTGCTCTATTGGTAGGTACTACTACACCCCA
The DNA here is from genome assembly GCA_037974445.1 of Brycinus macrolepidotus. NCBI lineage: Eukaryota > Metazoa > Chordata > Actinopteri > Characiformes > Alestidae > Brycinus > Brycinus macrolepidotus. The sequence goes on from JBBPCZ010000007.1 coordinate 9,637,787, forward strand.
CAACAGCTGCTGTTTTGGAGATGCTCTGACCCAGTCATCTGTCCAACACAATTTGACACTTGTCAAAGTCGCCCAGATCCTTACACTTGCCAATTTTTCCTGCTTTTAACATAAAAACTTCAAAAACTGATTGTTCACCTGCTGCCTAATAAATACCTGATAGGTGCCATTGTAATGAGATAATCAGTCTTATTAACCTGTCAGTGACTTTAATGTTGTGGCTGAACAGTGTTTGTACAAGTGATGTTGTTGCAAGTTACAAGACTCACAGACATATAGGGCTGTTTTTTGGACCAGGATTAAGCCTAGTCCTGGACCACACTGCGTTAGGAATGGAGTTTCTCCACTGAAAGGAAAACTTGGTCAAGAAACAGGCTTAATCATTGTCCAGGGAAACTGATCTATAGTTTTCTGCACTGTAGTTTTTGGCTAAATCCTCAACTTTACACATTTCAAAGAGACATGAGAGCATATAGGTATTTAGAATGGTGGTCACTGCTCACTGTTTTCCACCACTTGAGAGATCTGATCTTCAGAGTAGGAAGCAGTGCTCAGGTACTCAAATGCTCTCTGACTCTGAGAAACAAACTGCATGATGGGAGAAAAGAGGACCTCTCTGGCAGAGGAGCGCCTTTGGATAATATTGGGTGAAGAAAGAGTTGGGGAATCCAGCTCCAGAGAGCCTCTTGCCTGGCCATCCTTCTTCAAACTGCCCTTGCGTCCATCAGGTGCCTTGGCTGGGGCCTCAGTTTGGTCTGGGTCTTGGATCTCATCTTGGACATCAGTTGGCTCTGGGCTGGAGGGCTCATCTTGGGCCTCAGTTATTTCTAAGTCTGGGATCTCATCTTGGGCCACAGTTGGTTCTGAGTCTTGAACCTCATCTTGGTCCTCAGTTGGGTCTTGGTCTGGAAGCTTGTCTTGAGCCTCAGCTGGATCTGGGTCTAGTTGAAGGACAGGGTCTTGTGGTGGCTCTGGAGCAGCTGTTTTTGAGGCTGAATGTGGGGATGGAGCTCGGGCAAGATCTAGAGCTGGGACTGGTGCTGGAGTTGGGGCTGGGGAAAGAGACAGAGCTGGAGTTGGAGCTAGAGTGGAAGCTGTAGCTGGTGCTGGTGCTGGAGTTGGAGCTGGACTAAGAGCTGGTGATGGATTCAAGGAAGATCCACTGGAAGAGCTACGGCGATAGCGAGCATAAAGGCTTCTGCGGCGGCGTGGACGGCTATCCATGGCTTTAAGAAAAAGACTATTGGCAGAGCTACGACGTGAGGCACCATCAGGCAGTTCAAAGTCTGTCACATTCTGATCTGAAGACAGCTGAACCTGGAGAGCAGATTCAATACAGTTCAGTTTAATTCAGGGGTCCAGAGCTTGTTTTTGAACTGTCATAAATTCTAGAGGTTTCTTTAAAAAGTAAGCATGTGCAAAAGATTGTACAAAAGATGTACAGTTAACAGTCATTTGCAGCTACTCTGCAATAATGTAGTGATTATGGTGGTCCAGGATTTAAAGAGGGGGTTTCCACCATTTTCACCATTGGTTAATTAATATTGTCAGTATTTCAGTTCTGTTTGATTGTTGCTGCTTTTTATTTAAAATATGTCATTATGCACATCAAGATTGTAAAAGCAAATATTTTTCCCATATACACCAATCAGCCATAACACTAAAACCTGTGGCTTAATATTGTGTAGGTCCACCTCATGAAGGCATCAACTTTACAAGATGTGCTGTGGTATTTGGCTCCAAGTAGAACTGTAAGCTCCATGAATCAAACCAGTTTGTCTGATTTATGGAGGCCCCACCTCCATGAATCAGACTAGTTTGTCCAGCACATTCTACAGATGCTCGATCAAATTGAGATCTGGGTCAACACTTTGAACTCTTCGCCATGTTCCTCACACCACTCCTGAACAGTTTTTTTAGCAGCATGGCAGAGCACATTATCCTTCTGAAAGGATATCAGTGCCATCAGCATTAACTTTTTCAGTAATTTGTGCTGCAGTAACTTTTCTATGTGATCGGACCAGTGGGCTAGTTCCACAAATGGGCTAGTTCCACAAGTGCATCAATAAACTTTGGGCACCCATTTTGGAGATGCTCTAACCCAGCCGTCTAGCCATCACAATTTGGCCCTTGACCATTTTTAATGCTTCCAGCCCATCAGCTTCAAAAACTGACTGTTTGCTTGCTGCCTAAAATGTACCACCTCTTGTCAGGTCCCACTGAAATGAGATAAACAGTGAAATTCACTTCACCTTTCAGTGGTTTTTATGTTGTGGCCGATCAGTGCATACATACATAGATAGGTTTGCATACATAGATATCCCAGATGTTGGATTTTTTGCATCCAAGTGCAAATCTACTGTCTGTGCACAGGCCTTCTCATCAATGTGTAATTTTATAGTACTACTTTATGAGATGTGACTGAAAATGTTAACTTTTGAGAGAATTTTATTGAACCACTGAATAAGAAGAAAATAAGAAGAATGAAGCACATTCCTGCCACAAAAAATACAAGCTCTTTCCTTGACATAAAATACAAGACTGCAATTAAAAAGCATGCCGTTTCAGTTTAAAACTGTGCAAGCAGAGTTGCTCTATTTAACAAGATAAAAAGGAAACAGAGAATGAAGTCAGGCCATTATCATGTATCCTGGACAACATAATTTTGTGCTTGAATTAGAATGCATTTAAAAGAAAATGTTTCTGAAAAGAACATTAAGTCTATAATAGATTGAAATGGCACTGAAGATAAAAGGACAGCAAGTCCATTAGCTGCCACTAATCAGTTTTTGAAGAAAAATAAAGACATTAGGATTCCTATTTGACAGTGAAAACATAATAATCCTACTCTTAGACTCTTGGACTAAATATGGAACTGCAGACTTTAGGGTGTTTTTTTAAATTGTAGCCTACTTGTTCAACAGTGGCAGCAGAGTATAGAATGAATTTAGCAGATATCAGAAAACACGCATTTGTTTTTAAAGTATAGTTTTAAAGTATAGTCATACTATATACATTACATAAATATAGTAATATTTGCAAATTTCCCACTTGTGGGACTAATAAAGGTTTATCCTATCTTATCTTATCTCTTAATACCAAACTGTGTGTGTGTGTCGTGTGTGTGTGTGTGTGTGTGTATGTGTGTGTGTGTGTGTGTGTGTGTGTGTTTTTTCTCCCCCCAGGTCACAAAGGAGCGTGGTGTCGATGAGGAGCTGTATGAGAATCTGGCCCAGCTCCAGCAGGTCATCCATGACAGTGCGCACCTGAGCAGGCAGGGTCAGTAGCTGCTGGATGACTGGCAGCTCCTTCAGTGCCTGCATACTTGTGCTAAACTGAGCCATCAGCAGTGAGCGCAGGGCCTCCACACGCTGAACCTGAGCTGTGTAAAACACCAGCAGCAGCTGCAGCAGTGACCACACAGCCTCCAACAGCCCAGTCAGCCCCATCTGCCCAATAAACACACAGCAAATGTGAGTACAAGACATTTTACCAGGGCAAGAAACTGATAACCTAAAAAAGACCATCTGAGCTTGAGACAGAGAATGGACAAACACTTGTGTAACTATGTGAACGGGAATGTTGAATGTGTTTGTGAATGTTTCTGCATTTAAACCCAATTTCTGAATCTGTTTCCAGTTACTCACCGAGCATACGTCTGCATGTGGGTAAGTGTCGTTTCAAAAACGTGCATGTTTCAGGAGGTTCACAGGGGGACATGCTAAATGTTCTGTCCGAATAAATTGTCAAGCAAGAGAATCTGTAATTGCTCTGGCCTCCACTGTTAGTGTTCATCAGTCATAACAGCACACACAAAAGAGACAAGAGTGCTGTCCCAAATATCTCTCTCTCTCTCTTTCTCTCTCTCTCTTTTTCTCTCCCTCTGTCTGTCTCTGTCTCTCTCTCTCTCATCTTCCTTTTTGTTATTGTTTATTCTTTTTGTCCTCCAGTTGAAAAGGGCACACTGTGCCCTGAGCATTTCTTCCCATGGCCCATTCCCAGACCAAAACGTTTTCAAGTTCCTCACTCAGAATGAGGCTTTATTCAGAGTCTAGATCTCACCCAGGCTCATTATTCTAAATGTACAGTAACCATTACTGACAGTTACTGTAACTCACCATTAGAACCACAGTCAGAGAATCTGAAGGAACAAAGTCCCTGATGTTTCTAATAAACTAAATGGCTTGCAAAGTCAAGACCACCTACATTTTTACAATAATTGCCATAACTGTATGTTTGCATCTCATATATGCATCTCATATATGGATTGTAGTGTGAAGATTATTTGTTGGAATTGGACACAATACAGTGTTGCTAATTGTTGCTTATTATTATTATCGTCCCAGAAATTCCATGTCAGTGCACCACTAATAAATAATTTCAGTGGTCACACAATTGGCATAAACTTTTTCTTTTCCTTTCTTCCCTAGTGAAAAACTCCAAAAAAAAAAACAAAAACCTCAAGCTGTCAACATAGTCCAAAATTCCACAGCCAGCCAAGTCATCACGTGGCCTTGGAGGGAGCCCAGGTGGGCCCAGAGCCAGGCAACGTGAGTGAGAGCGCAGACAAATGCACAGTGGAACTGGAGGCCAGTTTGGCAAACTCAGGCACACAATTCTGATGCTGAACCACCTGTTCCAGCTCACCCCTATTCGTTTTGGTGGAGAAGAAAGTGGGTCAGCCAAATGTGTGTATGTGTGTTGGGGGGGTTGGATCCCGCTGGGTCTTCCACTCTCCCGGGGCCAATAGGTCCCTGATGGGGGGCCACAGTCAGGACAAGGACACTGCCAAAGCAGAATGATGACCCACCATCCTGCTAGTTTGGCAAGACTAGAGATGATACAAACGCATGAAAGGTCAACCAGTGCACGCTAACTCACGGCCACGTGTTACGTACCTGTAGTGGCACATACAGTGAGAGGAACACACACTTATGTTCCTGCCCTTAATTCCAGTCTCTCTGGGGCGTCTGCTAATTTTACTAATGAGTGCCGTGTGCAGTGAAAGAGAGCAGAGGTAGCAGCAATGCTCCCAGACTTAAAGCCCCAATTACTGACCACCCCACTGCTGGGAAAACTCCAACCTGTCTCTGCAGGATTCAGTGTAGACACATAAGGCTCCTGCAGGCCTTTCACCCCAATCCAACTTGCTAACCTGCCCATACAATCCATGCTGAGATCTGCCACATCCCAGCAGGCCACCTCAGAGAATATGAGCCTAGAAGGAGAGAATAATAGTTGTTTTTCTTCATCTTAAGAAATGAAACTTTAATCGGGACTTATCAGGAAAGAAAATACATGTACATTTATTCATTCATTCATTCATTTTCTGTAACTGCTTAATCCTTACTAGGGTCGTAGGTACCTGGAGACTATCCCGGGGCCTACGGGCGTGAGGCAGGGACTCACCCTGGGCGGGGCACCAGCCCATATATA
>JBBPCZ010000007.1:9648392-9673094 GCA_037974445.1 Brycinus macrolepidotus
TTTTTTACACAGATATATATGTATCATATATATTAAAACAGCCAATTATTTTGGGGGACACTGGCTTTATCACAATGTGAACCTAAACATTGATTGTGTAAGCCTCTACAGTTAAATAAACAAGTGTTCTACAGCTCGGGCCTCACGTAGCTCTGGTTATCTAATACATCAGCATGTTTTCATCTACTGCTCGGCTGAATCAGGCAATCAAAGGTAGGGTGCTTCACTGAAAAGCATAATCAAATGTTCTGTTGTGCACCTGGTAACTGCAGCTGTTTTGTTGCCGTGAATGTACTGCTATATCATCTCATCTTTAAAAATGACAACACTGTCTTGTTGGTAAGTGTGCTTTACAGACCAGAGAATAAGATTGGTTTTGCTGGAAAAAAACATAACATTGCTTTCAAAAGCACTTTGTATAGGGACCTCTCATTGAAGATAGCTAGGTGGTGCAGCACATTCACTGTACTGAACATTCTGCCATGTGGTGACAGCTTGGTCCTGTTATGATCTGAGGCTTTCTTGTGGAGAAACTGAAAATGCTATCGCAATATCTCGGTACACTGTAGATTTGTGTCTTGGCTATTTGGGTGGGAACAGAAAGCTCAGAGCTGCACGTAGCTGCATGTCCCAAGGGGTGTCCAGCTTAATCACAGCTCTCCTTAGCCCAAATAAACCCTCATGCCACAAAGGGTGTGTTGTGTATGTCTAGGCAAAATCAAAAAAGAATCTTCGGTTCTGTTCTGTTCCCCACATAGAGCAGAGAAAACGTGCATTTCTGCTACTGACAACAGGAAAAACACGTCGACCAAAAAAAAAAAAAAAAAACACAGCAAAGCAATTTCATGTCCTGTACATTGTAAGTACATACTATATTTAAAAAACATGCAGACTGTGCTTGGTCTGCAACAGTGTTGAGGTAGTTGGGATGTGCCAAAATAACATCCACATGAATGCCAGAACTCAACGTTTCACAACTGAACATTGCCTAGAGCATCTGAAGATTTTGCTGCATGGTCCAGTTCTGATGTTCACACATCAATTCTAGATGCTTTCTTTGATGGACAGGGGTCAGCATAGGTACTCTGACTGGTCTGCAGCTGTGCAGCCCCTTATGCATCAAGCTGTAATGCACTGTGTTCTGATATCTTTCTATCCTAGCGAGCATTAACTTTTTCAGTAATTTACACTACATTAACTCTTCTGTGGGATCAGACACGCTTGCCTTCACTCCCCCATGTGCATCAGTGAGCTTTGGGTTCTCATGACCCTGTGGCTGGTTCACTGGTAGTCCATCCTTGAACCATTTTTTGTAGATATTAACCACTGCATATTGGGAACACCACACAAGACAAGAGGTTTTGGAGATGCTCTGACCCTGCTGTGTAGCCCTCACAAGTTGGCCCTTGTCAAAGTCATTCAGATCATCACGACTGCCCATTTTTTTCTGCTTCTAACACAACGACTTTACGAAGTGACTGTTTACTTGTTGCCCCATGTCAGGTGCCACTGTAACACAATAATCATTGTTATTCACTTAACCTGTCAGTGGTTTTAATGTTGTGGCTGATCAGTGTACATGCCGAAAACATGTACAGCAAGCACATATTGCGTTTTTATTTGAGAACACAGCCATTGTGTTACAAAATCACAGACATTTCCATCTAAAAGAAAAAAAAATCTATTTTTAATTTACAATTTAATTCAAGCCCTCCTTAATTCAAGCTAACCTTGTTTGAACCTAAAGTGCATCTCTGCAGGTAGGATGTGTCTATAGTACAGGTAGGACTGCTTTCATTAATAAAAGGCCACCCACAGACTGTGGCAGGGCCTGTAGTGACAGTGTCACATGTAATTGCTGACTTTGCCCGACGTGCAGTATGCAAGAACTCATTGTACCTTATCTGCCCATCCCTGAGAGAGTCCCAGGAGGTCTGGCTAAGTACACGTAATTACAGCGTGAGCCTCTTGTGCTGCCCTCAGACAGGAAAACACTGGAATACCCAGAGCAGTTTGAGCAGCTGGATCATGGTGGAGGGCACGTAGCGCTTGTATTTTTACCCTCGAAAAAGGGAGATGGCAAAATGATGTCTTGGATGTGGTATCTTGCAATGTTTGTTTGTGTGTGTGCATGTGCGTGTATGTGTGTGTGTGTGTGTGTGTGTGTGTGTGTGTGTGTGTATTTCCATTTCTTTCCATTGCTTATTTAAATTTCTTTGAAAAGTGAAGAGTTTTTGTCATCTGAAGGGATCATTTGATACACAAATGATCTAATAAAAAGTTCATGTGGAACTGTGAAAAATCCAAGCAAAATTATTTTCATAAAAGACCACAAGAATTTTTTCTCAGAACTCTGGCTCACAAGAGCCTCCTGAAATGCTCTTAGTCACTCAGGGTGTTATCTGTAGTACACTAACAGGAGCTGTGTTCTTTAATAGACCACAAAAGCATGACCTGTCCATAATAAGCCATGGCCAAGCAGTAATTAGGCTATAAAATAGGAATCTGTGGAAAAAACATAATTTTTAAAAAAGAACTGCATGTAAGAACATTCTATTCATATTACACCTGTTCTTTGTTAACCTAATTCAGCTAATCAGGTCATTGACTAGATAAACCGCTAAGATTTTATTGATGTAATGTGGTCTTTTGTTTTTTAGTTAATGCCTTTTATTGTGAGTGTTGATGTTTGTGATAATAATTGACTTGGAACTTGTTGTCTGTTTTATTCATAGTGGAAATTTGAATTTTGTAAATGTTACATTTAAAGACTAAATGAACTTTGACCAAACCATGTCAGAGGAATAGAGGAAAACATGTTGTAGCTTGCTGTAGTGACACCTTATGACTTTTTCAATGGGTAGATAGCATTTATATGCCATTATGAATGAGCCTGCAAAATATTACTGAGACTGGTCATTCACACAAGCATGTATTAGCTGCTAAATTTGGATTGGCTATTGATGTCAATTTTGTTGAACAAGCCAAATGAACCCATAGGAGCTGTAGCCAAATATAAACATACAAAGAATGTGAAAGTGATGCATAGTTTGAAATTTTGTGAGGCTTGAACCTTTACATTGCAAGAAATTTGAACAGACACTGTCATTTGCAGTGTCCCCTATGGATGAAGATTCACAAAATTTGGTGTGCATCCGAAGAATGTAGTAATGATGTATGGTGGGCATTTTTGTCTAGTTTGATTTTTTTACACCACAAGATTTTGACACAGGCATGTATTGGCTGCTGAATTTTGATCGGCTGTTGGCAGCCTTTTCGTTAAGGAAACTAAATGGAACTTGTGATGTGAGCAAATGTAGCCAAGTGGAAACAAGCCAAATTTCAACATTTTAGCTTAAGCAGTTTTGAGTCATTAAAATGTGTCAGGCGCAGTGCTCCCTATGGATGAAATTTCATGCAATTTGGCATGCTTCCAAAGAATGTGGTGGTGATGCAGCGTGTCAATTTTTGTGATGTTTGAGCATTTATGTTACAAGATATCGGCTACTAAAGTTATTCATGAGGTGGGGCTACTTCACAAAAAAGTTGTAATAAGCTATTATCATGTGCCTCATAGAGGCCAACCTGCCTCACAGATTTTGAATTTTTTGGTGCTATTTTTTGGCTTGCATGAAAGAACATGCTCACCCATAAACCCAGACCTCTTAGCCATGTGGGGCTACAAGCATGCCAAATTTGATATGGATTGGTCTAAGCACATGATATCATTGAATAAAAGGAAGTAAAAAGGCAAACTTTGGCAAACACTGTATAAGCCCTTGCTGAGTTTCCTTGAGTAGAGCAAGGAAAACACTAAAACGTGTAGGGTGCCCTCCAGGACCAGGGTTTAGGGAAGGGATTGTGATCTGGTTTGTGACTAGGCTGCAAGTAGTTGGGTGAATGGCCTACCACATCCGCAGCCTCTCCAAGAAACTCCAAGACACTGTCCGCTCTCTCCTTCAGCTGCTGAAACCTGTGGTACATCTGAAGATACAGGCACAACAGCAGACTTCGAACACGCATCCACATCCGCGGCTCGGCATCTTCTTCATCATCATCCTCCTGATCCTCATCTTCATAGCTCTGCACTCGGATTTCCCATTCACGCTCTAGAATACATTTAGTCAGAAGCAATCAGTCAGCTGTACTGGACATTCAGTATACCTCCACAAAACACCCTACCTATCATTTCACCAATTTAGTTACCTTTGATCAAGTTTTACATGTTCAGGATGTTTAAAGGGAAATTCCACTGATTTTTATGAAATCTTTAAGTAAATAGGAAGTCCTAAAAAACATTACATTATTATATTATTTTATTTTTTATATAATTATATAATTAATATATTATTATTGAAAAGCCATTCAGAGTGGTCTGATGTGAAATTTGCTATTCTAGAGAAACTTTGGAATTGGAAATGTTCACAATGAGTGATAGGAACCAGACATCCAAAACATTTGATGTTTCTATTTGTGTTGCGGGCATCCAAAAACTTGGATTATTATCATCACCATTACAAAGAGTCGGTAAGTTTCTCCACAATGCACCATTTCACATCAAACCTCTCTGAACGATTTGTTTAATGACTGAACTATGCAAAAAATCTGAAAAATCAAATCTATTAGGAAGTGGCTCGGTGTATATGACTAAACTGTGTAAAATTTCATCACAGGCTTTAGATCTGCTCCTCTCATTCACTTCCCACACACGTGTGCACACTCAGTCACTGCTCATCAGTTCCACTCACACTACCTCTGCTCTGACGCACAGCAGTAACAATGCTCCCTTCATCAGTAACTGGAGAATTAGTGGCAGTAAGCAGTAACACTATGTTAAAAGTAACGCTGGGTTTGGAACGGTTCACTCAGTTCACCTTTCATAACATTGTGTTTGTTTAATAGTGACCTTATTGGAAAATGGCCTTGGATGAAAGATTTATCTTATATAATACACTATATAATGCACTAAGTTTCATTTCTATTATACATTTCTGTAACAGGGAGTGATTCAGAATGCAGCTTAGATGTTAATTTACAAAGGAGGAACTTGTGATAGCTATGTCTGTGTTGAGCTATGTTGTGCTGTTTTTGTTGAATGCTCAGTTGATTTTAGCTACAATTTCAATTTTCCCTTGAGGGACAATCACTTCTTTCAAGTCAGTTCTATTCTATTCTATTCTAATCTGTAATGTGTCATTACTATTTTATTAAGATTTTCCCTTTTACCTGGTTATTACTTCCACTGATTTCACTGAGAACTTTTAAAATAACCCCCTTATTTGAAACATTAGTATCTGAGAGATCAGTATGTCTGCTTAACTTTTAATTGCCTTGAACTGTTCTAATATAGCAGCTAGTGAAGCATCTTTTGAGTTTAGCACAGTAACACCTGAGGAACATGAGATGATCTTCTGCAAGGATCAGCCATGTAACACCAACAGAACATTTGCTCCCTCTTGTGGTGGAGAAAGCAAGACCCTGCAACTGAGGTTGTAATGGGCCTATATAGAGGGAAATTTGAATGAAAAAAAAAATCACATGTTGCACATGTACAAGTGTGTGTCTGACTTACGCAGAGTGGGTGGCAGAGGTAAATAATAGTCCACAGCCTCCTCGGAGCGAGTGAGGAGCTCGTCTAGGCCGGAGGCGATCGCTTTCCCCGCTGCTGAAGCCTGAGCTGCCTCCAGCACATCCCAGCTGAATTTGAGGGTCCTTTCCCACCACTCTGCCATGCCATCCAGCTCCTCATTCACTCGAGACTGCACATCCCCCAGCCTTGTGAAAAATGTCTCCTTCAGATGCTCAATCACCTGAGCGGAGAAAACGAAGCCTGAGATTACGACCCAAAGGCACTAGAGAATAAAAATGTTAAAGTGGACGTTTGGAGACTTTAAGATAATTATTCAAAGCAAATGACCGGTATTGCACAAAATAAAACCCTGGAGCCAGAGACAACCTTGAGGGATCTCCACAGTCTGTCAAATGGATCTGTTCTGCATCTTTAACAATGTCATGAATTCAAAGCGGGCAGAATGGATTTGGATATGCAGAGGACCTTTCTCTAAAACATTAAAGAAACAAGAGGAATCAAAAAGGAGAACCATTTTCATTGGTGCTACAAATAACTGGTTTTGGATCCACAAAGAAATCTTTTAAAAAAAGAACTGATCTGCAATTTAGGACAGCTCTTTGTTACTTAGAAGCAACCAAAACTTGTTAAGTAGCTACTGCAAAACTGGCCAGTGCTGAGGCAGCTGCACTACTCAGGGGCCTGAACATTTATTTGTCTTTATGTGACTTAAGTAATCACTAAGGTAATCACTTAAGTAATCACAAATTCTACTACACTTGGGTCAGTCCTTGTGACAATCCTGTGTTGAAAACTCCATTCATTCAAGGGTATTTTCTCACAGCATACTAAAGTACAACTCAAAATATAACAAAAAACTTTTTAACTAATATGTTGAATTTGAAATGACATGCATACATTTGTTTCCGTGAGTTTCAGTATGTTAGTAGATGCATTTATTTGAGCGTTTTTTGTTTTTTTTGCAGCATTAAAAGTATATTACTTCAGAATGTACCTTCTGAAAAATTTAGAAAATTATATTTTAGGTGTAGTTCTATTAAATGCATTAAGTAAAAAATGTACTTTCAGTTTTCTTTATATACTTTAAGTATACTATTGATATACTAGAGTTTTTTTCACGAGGGAAATTACTCAAAAAAATGAATTGCCATCTTATTATTTCAGATTCAGAGCATAAATCATGCCTATCAGTCATGGTTTACTGTCCTGTTAGGGGATTAGAGTTCAGCGATTGACCGGGTTAATCATACCAGACGAACTGAAACAGAATGAACTATGAAGAACAGGTCAGCTCTCTCTTAACCTTCTGAAAGAGCCAAAGGTTTGCAACAGTCCTTTCTGCGCGCAAAATTAGGATTTAGAAAAAGAGCTTGCTTTTTTATATTTTCAAATAATGTTTTACAAACAAGATCTTCATTGGACTTTTATGAAGTGTATAGAGAGTAGAGTGAATTTCATTTTCAATTGTATGGGGCAGTTGCATGTGCGGCTGAGGACACCATGCCCAGCGCCAAGCGTCTGCTAGAGGGGTGTAAAGTAAGGGTGTAAAGAAAAGCCAGAAAATCAGGCCAGCACTCTACGGATGCATCAATTTACAAGCCTAGATCTGGTTTGAATTTAAAAGGAAAATGGCTAAAAACTGATATGCCCGCCACAAATCGATGTACTCCCTGACGTGTGCGCATGTGTGTATGTGAGAGCAAGAGAGGGACGACCAGAGTTCACATTTGCTTTTATCAAAATGTTCACAAGTGCTTGGTAAGACTGTGAGTGTGTGGAAATGTATATATGTGTGAGATATATTTGGCCCTATACTGCTGTGATGTGGCTTTTGGGAAAGGGTGTGTTTGGTGTGTGTGGTCTTGAACTCTAGGGCCGTGTAGAGCCCTGTGACAGTCACCTCTGCTGCTGTGTTGAGTGAGTGCCTGAACTATGGATTAGGCAGAATCAAGTAACACAGATACAGTGCCCTTGTGCACGAATAAAATAAAATCCTCACAGGAATGTTCTAATATCTTGTATAAAGCCTTCCCAGGAAAGCAGAGACTACTTTTATAGCAAACTCCATATTATTACTTTTAATTTATGAAGAAACATTGTATGAGAACATTTCTGCAAACTTTTGGACATAGTGCCTTCGTATTTTATTAGGAGAGGGCGATATGTCTGTGTGTGTGTGTGTGTGTGTGTGTGTGTGTGTGTGTGTGTGTGTGTGTGTCCTTAAACAGACAATAGAGACTCTCACCTCATCTGCTGACTGATGAAGGATAGGAAAGGTTTTCTCCAGCTGCTCCAAACCCACAAGAGCATAACTATTCACAGTTTCAACTATAGAGGAAGGCAAAACACATGATGTTCATTAGAGCATAACAATACGTTGCAGCCTGAGCTGAAACAGAACAGCAAAAGGAGCTTGAAAATAAAAACTGACATTGCTTAGTTAGGTTCTAATTAAATCTACAGCTGAAATCAACAGTCAGGCACATTTCTAACAGGAAAGTGAGCATGAATTGGAAATCCTTACACATTTTCTTTCCATACTATGCCATTTATGAGTCAAATATGGTATCAGGGAGTGTCTATGAGGTACACCTTTACATTTTGATGGCAAAATGGGAGGAATGGGAAAAGAGGATTTCTTTTCTTTTTAATGATATGATCAAGTTGAATATGACCAAGACAGGAACTAACATGGTCAATTTATATTTCATGTTGATTTCAAAGAGGGTTGCTATATAATTATTTAAATATAACTATCTAGTTATATAACTATTTAATTGTAGAGCCTTTTTATTGATAGACTTTCTGGCTCTTAAGGGCCTAGGTTTTCAACCCTGGTCTTGGAGCACCCCAGTGATAATCTAAAGGGCCCCAAAAAAGCACTTTAAAATTGAGATATAGTGGCTTCAGCGTGTGCTCACTCTCAAGTTCCAGACGCTGTAGAAGGGGAGCTGCCCGTTTACTTGCTGCTGTAGAAGCACTGCGGACACTCAGCTCTGTTATGCCACCTACTATACCCAAGAGAGGGTAACGACGCTTGACTCCCATGTAGACGCCTGCAACCATTTGCAGAGCAGAGCTAACCAGTGGCAGCTTCACCACTCGATTCACTGCACTTTCCTGCACACAAAGAGATTGCAGGTCATAGAATACATCATAAATACACTGCACTGGACTTTCTGCAGAGCACTCTTACACAAAGACGCACAAGAATGATCTGAGGCTGCTTTGAAAAGCTCAGAATTCTGAATGCGAATAGCTGTGGAGTGCATTTTTTTATTTTTTGGAAACTTACCTCTCTGTTCTTTGTTTCTGACATTTCTCAGCCTCTGGGGAGGAAAAGTAGAGGAGACAAGACAAGACAGGGGCTTTATATTCATTCCAGATATTTCAGGAGTTCACGAACTTAGAAGCTAAGAGGAGTTTCCATCCTGTTTTTCATAACTTCCCTGATTTATGCATCCTGTGCATGAGGCAGTCAGCTGCCAACAGATCATAATACCAGTCTATGTTCTACCAACACACTGTGGAAATCCTGTTAAGTATTTAGAACCACAATTTGCACACTTCATCCAGTACCCAAATGACTGATAACTTCGCTAAGGGCAAGTCTGAGGTGGGACAAAGACATATCAGACTGCTGAGAGGTTTATTAGACATCACATCAGAGCACAAGTTCTGGAGACTGACACAGTCAGCGTCACACTCCAGACCATGTTTTGAAGACCAGTAGCAGTCAGAAGGCTTCTGTAAATATTAGGCATGGGAATAGATATGTGATCTATGACAGCGAGATCATTCCATTCTACAATGAATGAAATGTTCTCTTTAACAGGATCACTCAAAAGTCAGCTCTGTCAAGTCAATTTAAACATTCACAGACAGTTTTGAAGGCATCTCTTCAACACTCAACGTCAAAGCTTTTGGTTTATAATGTGAATCAGTTATATTATAATCATAGTTTTAGATTTTACACTAATACATACATGTAAAAATCTGTTTGCGTGTGTGTGTGTGTGTGAGTGTGTGTGTGTGTGTGTGTGTGTATTTGTGTGTTGTGGTTAGTTTAACCAAATGAATGAATTAATCTGATTTATTTTATATCCGGAGTGGAACTGAGGTTTGGAGTCTAGCCCAGTTTGATGATTTTCCTGCTCTAGTGCATTAACTAAACCTGGTAAACCCAGTCCTGGAGTTCCCCACCCCTGTTTTACAAAGAAGTTTGGCTAGCATCACAGTTTCAGCAAATCAGATAAGTCCATGATTTAAACTGAGGTGTAGAAAGCTTTGAGAAGTGACATCCCTGCCTTTTTAGAAGCTGAGGCTGACCACGCAGTTCTGTGGAGTTATTTAACAGGGGTGGGGAACTCCTGTCCTGAAGTCTGGATTTCTGCACAGTTTGATGATTTTCCTCATTAGTTACTCACCAGGGTTAGTTAGTGTGCTAGAGCAGGGAAATCACCAAACCATGCTGGACCTGGGCCCTTAGTTTCCCACTCCTTGCATGAAAAAAATTACATTGATCTTCAAGTGTTATGTCATTGATTTAAAAGGTCACATTATTATTATTATGCTAGAAGATGATGGTAGTCTTGGGCTACATTTACTGTCCTGGTATAAATAAGCAAAGAAAAGGGACCTTGTTTTTCAGTCCCTGAATGAGTCCAGCAGTGTTCTCTCAGTGCTGGAGCTCAAAATTCACTGTGACATTCTGCAGACATGCAGTAATCACAGCCATAATATTTTTATCAAACTCAGAGCTTAGGTCAAGCGTGCAAAGCTTATTGTCTAGGGGCAAATCATTAAACTGCTGTAACATCTGTTTGACACAGTAGAACAAACCCAATATAATCTTTAACACTGAAATGCCGATTTGAAAACTCGTTTGGTTTTATATTAAGTAAACTTAGCGCAGGTCCTGTAGAGCTGAGTTCTAGTCTGATGATGAGTTAAATCAGGCCTGCACATAACCTGTTTTAGAAACATTTTCCAGGATAAAGCATACATTGTCTTTTGTCACACTGATCACTACCTCCTGTGCATCTTTGCAATGTGCAGTATGGTTTAAAAAGGCAAATTTATCATTTCAAGCCAGTGAACTGTTTAACAGTGTAGCCAAAAATAGTTTTTTCCCCACAGAGCTTATCCTTAATAAAACATTTAGAAAATGGGTGTTTTCAAATACTGCATGATTATATCAAAATATTGTCAGGTCCTTGCACTGGCTCCCAGTTTGGTATAGAATTGCTTTCAAGGCATTTCTCACTCCTCCATCTTTTTTTTAAAGCTTTTCACTTCTATTGCACTTTCAGTTTTCCTTTGTGTATTCTTTTATTTCTTAAATTATTTTATTCTATTTTATTTTATTTTGTATTCTATCTCTGTAAAGCAAATTGAATGACCTTTTGTGTATGATATCGTGCTATATAAATGAACTTAAACTTGAACTTTAATTTGAAATGAAAAAAAAAACATGACATATTTGCAGTTTCATTCTTCCCTAATCACAAAATATATATCATCAAAATATCACACATTTTACATCCACTTTATGTAAACCTTTTAGTAATATTTATTTATAGTTTATTTATAGTAGTATTATTTAGAGTAATATTTAAAATGATCAAAAAAAAGTGATGAGACTGTATTCTTACCTGTTGACTGGTGTAGTTGCTGTCCTTAAGAAATAAAAAGTATATACTGTTGGTGGGATAATTTGACCTCTGCAGGACTGCCTCTCCTCTGCTCCCACCCTTTTAAAGCCTCCTGTTGGATGTCAGCTGTGAAATCCAGCTCTACTGGATGGTTTTGCCATTTCCACGGTAGACACACACATGATTCCCTCATATGCAGGGTGTGGCTGATGTGTGCGTAAATTGTGATTCAGATATTTTTCTACAAGCTCATTGTAAAAGGAAGAAAATAAATGTCCTGTTACATCCATGTACATCAAGACAGAGGTACACGCACACAGGTTTTGTACACTCTATATTAGTCATTATTAAAATACACTTATGGGCACTTTGGTGTATACGTGTTTGTCCCTGTACACTCTTAGAAACATTCATTCACTCATTTTCTCAGCTTCTTATCCTGAGCAGGGTCACTGAGGGTGCTGGAGCCTATCCCAGCAATCACGGGGCCAAAGGCATAGAAACACACAAACACACCTGGGGCAATTTAGCATCTCCAGTCCACCTGACAATCCACCAAGGGACGCATTTGGTACCTTTATTTTTACAGTTTTATTCTACATATGTACTGTATGTATTTTACAACATGCTGACTTTTGTATGTTATAGTAATTGATAAAGATGTATATAATCTTTCCATGACTGATACTGTTTATGCCTCAAGACATAGTACCACTTATCAATGCCAACTTTTCTATTATACTTCTTGTTTGTTTTAATACAAGCCCTATATGAGGATGTTTTGCTTTGTATTTTATGCTTATAACATGTTTCATTATATGGGGTGAAATGACAATGGCAATGCAGTACTTTAATGTTCATTTCAGGGACAATACTAATGCTGATATCGCATCAGTGAGAGTCAAGAGTCTTGGTCAAGACTAAGAAAGAATACCCACACATTTGATGATTTTCGCAACTGCACTTGAGGGTACATTCAAAGTTCTTGAAATTTTCCGGATTGACTGACCTTCATGTCTTAAAGTAATGATGGACTGTTGCTTATCTTTACTTAGGTGAGTGGTTCTTGCCATAATGTGGAGAAGAACAGTAGTTGAATAGGACTATTCACTGTGTGCCAACCCTACCTCTGCACAACACATTTGATGGTCTCAAGCACATTAAGAAGGCAAGAAAATCCACTAAGTAACTCTTGACAAGGCATACCTGTTAAATAAAAACCATTCCAGGTCAATACCTCATGAATCTGATTGAAAGAATGCCAAGAGTGTGCAAAGCTGTCATTAAAGCAAAAGGTGGCTACTTTGAAGAATCTAAAATATAAAACATATTCTGGTTTGTTCAACTCTTTTTTGTTTACAGAATAATTCTATATGTGTCCCTTCATCATTTTTCCTTCATCATTGTTTTCAGTATTAATCTGCAATGTAGAAAATAATAAAAACAAAGGAAAACCATTGAATGAGAATGTGTGTACAGATTTTTGACTGGTAGTGTACATTCTGTATGGCTTCATCTTCAGTGAGAACTGATCAATAAGGCACTTACTGAGAATTTTTAAGACTGAATGCGTGATAGTCCCATGTTGTATTTCTAAGAAAATCTGAACCCATCCATGAGAGCAGGAAGCAGAATAAGGTCATCACACAACCGTGACAGTGCCATCACCACAACTTTGATCAGTGGCTTCCATTATTATTATTGTTAAATGTGTCCCAGATCTTCTCAAACTCTTACATTTGTCCACAGAAATGTGCCCTAAAGAAATGGTGTACTTCGGGTAATGCGTATTTCATGCATTTTTTTAAATTAATAATTAAGAATAATTCTAAATAAAACAGTTAAGTGTTCATGTTAATTTCTCTAGGCTAACAAGCAATGATATGGAGTTTTAGACCAAAGCTGGGTGCTGAAATGCCTTGACCGTAAGACAATTATACTCTTTGCCTTGCTAGCAGTGCTAACTTCACATGACTTGACAAGAGTGTTTAATGCGGTTACATATAAATCTGCTCAATGGATAATTTTTATTGACATAATTATCACCACACGTTGACCTTGGCATCTGGGCATTTCTCAGGCATTCTCACTAGAAAAGATTGGCATCTATTGGGAATTTCCTACCCAAATAATGAGAACATTCTTATTTAGTTTCTTTCAAAAATTACACAAGCAAAAGCTTTCCGCTAGACAATGAACTGCTTAAAGTTTACACAGAGGACCTGGAAAGCTAAAGGCCACTTTCAGCACTGAAGAATGATTAGTGGGGATGCAAGCACCTTGTTGTCAACAGGCCAAAGCACTACTCCACTGGATATAAAGGGCAAAACTGAGGCTGAAGTGGGGTGAAAGCACACCAAGAGGCAAAAACTGACTTTTGTATCACATTTAATTTGTACATTCAGTGTGTGTAAGAACGCCCACAGGTCAGTGTGCTATATTCAGCAAATGTCATGAGCATTCAGCAATGTATGTATTCAGCATTTTACTTATTCACATTATTCTTTTATTTGCACACGAAAAGGTCCCCCAGTTTATTATTTTGAACCATTGTAATCATGGCCACAATGCTTTCTGATAGCCTTGTCCATATATTTTGAATATTCCCAGCCATTTCAGTAATACTGGCATAAAGATACAAAAGCACTTTTTACAGTAAGGAAAGCTATTGAGAAGTGAGCAGAGGGAGTGTTAGGTTTTTTTTTTCAGCTGGAGCTTAACTAGAGCACTTTTAGCCTGTATGAAAAGAAGCCCTTTTCCTTTCAGTAACTTAACAGTTGGCACCATCCGTTAGATGACCCCTTTAAATAAAAGTAAAGCTGGCCTGTTCATATTATTTCCACTAGGAGAAGGTGTCTGAAAGAAAGGTAATATGAACATAACAGCCATGAGCTCTTGGGGTGTGTGCGCGTAGGTTTACAGCAGCATCAGACGGGTGTCAGAAAAATCTGCGGTGAAGAGCCCTGCACACCACCCTGACAGATCAGAGCCCACAAATCCAAATTTAACTAAGAATTAACCAGACCAATAACGATAAGCAATAATCAATGATATCAATAAAAGTAAGTGATTACTTGATAACTTCTTTGCTTTTTTAAACAAATTTTCAATATAATCAATTTATGAAGTGCAGTGAGCATAAGACACGTTAAAACTTAAGATGCTAGCTGCCTTATAATCAGCATCACTAGCTATGGTAAACTGTGCACTCCCACTAACCCCCCCCCCCCCCCCCAACTCTCCTTCGTAGGTGAACAGGCTTTATGAATTATAGCTATCAGTCTAGGTACAGCCAGAGAGTCAATGGGGCCTTTACCTTAACAGTCTATTAACCCAGCCTAATCATATCAAACAGAGATCTTGACATCTCTTCCACTTTTTTTTACTAACACACACCATACCATAACTATCCGGCCTCCACAAAACATGCCAGTGGTGTCCAGTGTATACAGTACAATATCTAATAACCTCAAAGTAAATACACACAGATGAGCCCACCTTCTCTCTATATTGTGCAATATTTACATTGTTATTAAAACCCAGCAGAGAAAAAAATCTGCTTCCAAAAAGCATATGGCGTGCAGCACAGGACTGAGAGAAACATATAAAAAAGAGGCAACTTGCGTGGTGGAAAAAACAGACATTGAGCATGTGTGACATTTGTGACTTTAAAGATACAGCACACTGACATTCAGAGTGGACTGCGACTGGTCTCATGGTTTCTCTCTTGCAGTTCTACAGCATCACACTGAATTGTGTATGATCTGGATGGTATCTGAAGAATAACTGAATAAAAAAATGTAACAAATTTTGGAAAATGTCACCACTCTAAAGTCTTCATCATTCAATCCAAGTTGCACATAAGAAAAACATACAGATCAGTCCATCAACGTTTTCCACATGAACTCCTCATGTTGTGCTACAGTATGCTTTTAACTGACACTGGGGTTCAGCTACATCCTGATCATCGTGAACCTTTATATACCAGCACAGGAGGAATCTTTACCTGATCTCCATTTCAAATAAATAGACGTCATCCAGAAGTCACTATACAACCCATGAATAATGAATGTGGTGTACACCAATGGTCGCATTTAACTTTAAAAATGTGACAAGTGACACTAACTCTCGGAACTGACTACTGTTCGCTTAGTTTTTAGTTTTTTTTCCCCCAATGGAGTAAATCTTGTGTTATTCAGACATGCGGTACAGTGCAGTGAGGGGTCTGTAGAGGCATAACCGCAGGAAGTAGGGGTGCTGGGGGAGTTGGCGTGTCAGGACATGTTCATCTGCCATTCAAATCATTCTGATGCTTACTGTTACGTAAATTTAATTTGAACTCCCCATCGACAAAAATTTAGTACATATTATTACATACGGCAGCACCCCTTGTTCACAATACGTTCCCGCGGCTATGTGTAGAGGCAGACATTTTACACCTTAAGTTAAACATACACACAATCACAATTGCTTAAATCAGGAGGTTGTACTCATAACAGTCTCAGAATTGTGTATTTTGGTCTCTCTATTTTTCAGTGAATGATGTGTTTGTGTTTGTTTCTGTGTGTATGCATATTTATGTTTGGATGTGTGTATGTGTCTGTCAGTGTACATGGCTGAAACAGCATTATTTAAAAAGGATTATTTCAGACCTATATTTCTATACAGCCATTGCAAAAGTCCACTGTGTTTCCTACAAAGTCCATCTGAAGTACCTCCGATTCACTGGCTGTTCCTTTAGCGCACACAGGCAACTCTCTTAGGGTCTTAAGTCTCCCTTGTCTGTGTGTGTGCATGGGTGTGTGTGTGTGTGTGTGTGTGTGTGTGTGTGTGCATGTATTTGTTTCTATGTGTGCAGAAGAGAGAGAGCTGGGGCCCTAGTATTCGCTGAGGCTGTGCCATTTGGAGATTTGTCGGCGTGGGTTTTGGCAGACCTCTTGCCAGTGGGTGGCGCCAGAGGGGCAGGGACTGTGTGTACCCAGCACCAGCCGACCCACAGCCTGGTTCTTAGTGGTGCGGTCAAAGTCCATAACCAGGAATTCGATGGAGATGTCAGGTAGCAGGTCTGCGGGCACATCGTAGATGAAGGACTCATTGAAGACGGGATTCAGTGTGCACTTCTTTACGTGAGTCTTCTTCTTGGCGATGCGCTTGCGGCCATAGAACACATTCACCTTAACGTATGGATCTGAGAGATAAGAAGGGATGTTAAGGGAAGGCATTGTGCATTTGTTTTCTAAAATACACCACAAACCTCAAATTTCTACAATAAGAAAAGATGCTGTTTAGTTTTTGGAGCCAGCAATTGAAGTACAATTACAGTAAAATGTGTGCTCGCTTTTAACTAAAACATAACATTTGGATATTTTCCAAATGTAAAAAACACCCCCAAAATTATTGTTTTTATAGACATTATAATAAGTCTTTCTAATAATCAAATCTAAATATTCAGTGTATGTTTGATGATGCTTCCTTCTTAATTGTACTGAAATCAAATCAAATTGTACTGTTGTAAATGCTACTAGATGCTATTTAAATTGTGTTTGCACCTGGGTTTACAGCATGTATATGTACTCACTTCCAGACAGGCCGGTGATGTCCAGTTTAGGAAGATGTCTGCCCTTCAGGACCACCACACTGAGCCTATGAGAGACAGGCTGGTAGGACAAAGATACCAGCAGCTCCCCACGGCTCGCACACTGCAAAATCAGACACAATGTCTTTCTTCAGTTCAGTCACGTCATTCCTACCCATTCATAATCCAATATATTTATTTAGCAATGAAGTCTGAATTTTGTTGGCAGCCTAGAGGCAGTCATTGTCTAGAAGGGCAGTAAATGTATGATATAAAGCTCTTTTCTGTACTCTGCAGTATAACTCCTGCTGCTGTACAAAACTCACAAAGACAACCAAGCTATTCACCACAGCATCACTACCTTTGTAAACCTGGGGGTCACTTTTTTATGCAGCCCAAACCCAGCCCTCTGCTTTTCATGTTCATGTTCCCTAGGAAAGGCAGCTGTTTATTCGCAAAACAGCACCGCCCTGTAATTGGAGTCCGCGCTGCACCTTAACCTGCATTTAGCCTCACAAAGCAACTAATATTATTACAGCCAGCACAACAGACCTGCTGAAATGGGAACTGCACTGACTGCTGCAGATTTTGCTTTTTGCACAGTCTGGGTCTTTAATGTTCATAACATTTCTGCAAACTGGTAACCTATTAATAAACAACCCAGATAAATACAAAAATAATTTTATGAACATGAAAATAACAAGTCTATGATATTTTTTAGAACACAGGTTTACATTACATCAGAGAAAAATGTTTTAATATTAAATACAGTGTAAACATTAAAGGTGCAGAGTCTCTGGAGTCTCGCCAAATTCAAAGCACTTATAATTCTGAATAATTAACTGTGTTTAATTTTTAGTACGCACATACGCAGCTTCACATTATTTCTTTTCTACTGTATGTTATATCCAAACTTTGGAATAAAAGCCATGCTACTACATCTTTCCATCCACCAGGGGAAGAAAAGCCATTTTCCTTGGTGCATTACTTAAGTTTTATTAAAAGTAAACACTTGCATGAGTGTAAAAATTAAACTGCCCACAGCTATGCTAATGTGAGACCATCAGACATTTACTTATTACATTAATATACTTGATCAGGTGTAAATGTTGATACTTTTTTACTTTCACTGAAATATATTTTTGGCTCCAAAGTTTCAAATCAGGGAGATTTTGACACAGTACCCATGCTTTTGCTTAAGTGTAATTTTCCTGTAGGCCTAGGTTTTACACCCTCTGCCCTCCACCAGTATCAAACTGTAAACACATCTGTCACTGCCTGTTTCCATGTCATTGCACTCTTCATCTCTTATGCTCCTCCTCAGAATATTTTAGCCATTGGCATCTGTAGAATGATGCCAGTCATTTCTTAAGTACAAAATACCTCCACTTTTTACACCTTTTTTTGGGATTCTCACCTTTGAATTACCATGTTACAAGTACTATAAAGTGTATCATTTCATAACACCACTCTATATGCATTTTGAAATTAGGGAAGGGATTTTTAAAGCTTTGACTGATTTGGTAGCATTATAAATTTGATATATCATATCTTATATTCCAGTTACTACTAAACATCATATTCACTTAACAGTAGAAAAAATGTTATATGTGATTGCTGAATATGCATACTGGCTGATGGTCTAATATTTTTTCTTGCTTATGAGGAATGTCAAGAGACTGAAGCTCAAGCAGCACTAGAGTCATAGAGCCAGAGTGTCTGTAATGTTTAGTAGCAGTCTTTGCAAAATCCAGTGCCGTCTGAGATTCAGCAGTCCTCCACTCCACAAGTAGGAGGACAAACCACTTCAACAGTGACTAATGTTCCAATTACACACATCATCATGGAATATGTGCTTATGAGTCACTGTCGCATGCAGAGACTAATCAGCTGATAAACAATATCTGATGCAATATTGAAACTGATGATTTCTATCAAAAACGATCACTGAATATTCTGTGTTGTTTATCGGCATACTGTGTGACGTTCAAATGGCACAGAAATGAAATTAAAACAACTGGATTACACTCAGATGACCTATAAAAACTGATAAAGTCTGGCTCCTCAGACGTCTGCTGGTTCCTCAACTAAGTACCTGTTACTAAGTCTGTCTCTAAGCCAAAGGATCGAAATTAGTAAACACTGTCAATCTGTTAACACATACAGCACTGCATCACTACAGCTGTAGCTTTATTACTCTCTGAGTGTCTCATATTCAGCAAACAGCTGTGATTACATACATTTACCCTATTTTCACAACTTATCCAAAGCTTAGGGGTGTCTCAATACATGTTACTAAATATTTTTTTGATAAAGGGGTTGCAAGACAATGCACACTGCTAACTGAATAGTGTGCGAAACCAGACACTGAAATGGGCTGGAATGATTTTTATAATTGTATTTGAAGTAATATTCCTAAAAGTGATAACCATGAACGCAGAAAAGCTCAGCTCAGCTACTGAATCTATGACAAGGGAAGAAAAAATGTAATCATTATTATCATGAATCATTATTTTAATAATTTGGTTTTTCTATCTTGGAGGCTGATGAGCAAAATGAGCGAATCAGGATCAAGATTCAAATGCAATAATGTTGGGCAAAGGGTGGTAGATCAAACAGTGACTGGTCAACATGAGTATCAGATATGAGTACTAATACCCCTGATATGCTATCTCACTTGCAAAGACATCACCTAAATGTATCAGTTCTGAATCAGGCAAAACAAAGAACTCACAAAGAAAGCACAAAGTGGATGTTTATAGCTTCCGATTTCCAGTTTCAGAATCTTGGCCTCTACAGACCAGCAGTGCTTAGAAAATCTCCTCCTACACTCATTTCAGCCCGAGGGTAATAGCCACACTTAATACAGAAACACAAGATCACACTGTAAATTAACATGATCACCGGACAGCACCGATAGACCACAGACCATTTTAAAAAGATAATCAAATCCCATCATTGTCTAGATGTGACCTATCCACAATCAACATAGTTTCTTAGTCATTAGAAAACTGTAACACAGCGCATAACACAGTGGTTCATATAGTCACACATATATGTCTTATCCATTTATTTGTTTTTTAATAATCAAATGTATTTTCAATAGTCAAACATAAACATGTACTTACAGACTTATTATTAACTTATCTTATGCATAGAACAATGATCCTAAGCCTTAAGTCATTTCACACAGTGATTAAAGTAGAAAGCAGCACTGGTACTGCTTTGGTGCTTTTAGCTGAGGAGTTGGTACAGTGAGTAAAAAGTGGAATTTAATAGTCCCTAATTATCGGTTGTGTGTGGTGCGAAAAGTGTGTGGCTCTGCTCTTACCTGCATGTTCCTCTTGCTGATCTGCTGTGTGATGTGCACTCTGCCCGTGCTGGGGTCCACATCAGCCAGCGGCACCAGTGCCTCTCCAATCACGTCATCCCGTGAGAAGCGGTCAAAGCTCAGCACCAGGAAGTGCAGCGTGAGTTCGGGCAGCGAGCTGTAGGGAACTCCATAGAATGTGAAGGTCTCGTCGAACGCTGGCTCCAGCGTCCTACGCATGACGCGGGTCTTCACACGGTGCTTCTTCTCGGGCAAGATCGTCATCTTCACGTAGGGATCAGCGCTACCAGCCTGGCTGTCCACTGCTGGCAGCCCTCGTGCCTCCAGGACAGTGACCACCAGGGCCTTCTTGGGAAAGTTGTAGTCAATGGCCAGGCTGAGGGTACCGCGACTCTGTTCGTCGGCTGGGGTGAAAGGGGTGGCTATGTTGGAGGCGGTGGTGCTGGAGCTCTGGCTGCTTCCGCCGCTGGCCGGGCTGCTGTCCAGGCTGCAGTAATCTGCACGAACGGGCAATTCCCTCTCCAGCCGTGGCGCCAGGGGAGAGCTGTCCTCTAACCCACTCATCTGGAGCTGAGGGACCCCGGCTGGGCTGTTCTCTGACCCTGTGCCCGCATCCACCAGCACCACTGGGCAACCCTTGCCATCCTCTACATCAGCGCCTCGCACACCGGCTCTACGGGCCAGCCGAACAATCCTCTTGCTGCTGGTCAGCGTCTCCGGGTAGATGCTCATGCCCTTCAGCATGTGAATGAACTTGTACGGCGGGTCTGTGGAGGGGTCGCTGTGTTCCGACTGGATGCCGTGGAGCTTGTAGTTGCCCGTCATCCTGTGGTAGCGTTTCTGGCAGCAGGTCCACATGAAAATTAATGCTACCACTGCGACCACCAGCACGCCAGCGCCGATAAAGCCCGCAAGAACTGGGGACATATCTGAGAGAGAGCGAGAAAGATATAAAACATTCTTAACTGTTTTCCCTGTAATCAGGGACTTATCTGTACAAATCATATATTTTCATGAATTTTAACAATGTCACTCTTAGTTTGGCTCTTATTAAACACGGACAAAATATCAGTATTGTGATGATATTGATTATTGATTACTTTTGTTGGACTGTGTTCATTGTATAACTGTCACTAGTCAAGGCTTTCACAGCATATAGTAAACAAAAATGTCAGCTTTCTGCAATATCAATACAACAAAGTGGGAGCAAACGCACTGATGTGAGTCTATGCAATCTTTCATTTGGCCACACAAATGTAATCAAAAACAGAATTGTGAAATGTTACACAAGCTGAGTCCAGCACAGTTTGGCGATTTCTCTGCTTTCTCACACAAAATAAACCTGATAAACAACCAATTAGTTAAATTAGTCTTGCTCAAGCAGGAAAATCATGCAGGAATTCAGCCCTGCGGTACTGAAGTTCGCAACCAGTGTACTACATACCAGTCACATTATGATACCTGAACCATTATCTTTATCAGAGAAAAATCCTCAAACTCTATATGACTAAAACTATACTATTTCCTCCACAAACTATACTATGACTAAATTATTTAGAATGTCGGTTAAATGAGAGCAGCTGAGAGAAAATAAATTAAACATGAATGTGTTTTTAAAGCATTTTAAACACACAATTTGGATTATGTGAGAGAAAATAGTCTCATTTAGACATGGAAGACTTTGCATCCTCAGGGCAAAAAGAACAATTTAGTAATTTTAATTAACTCATCCATCTAAAGTTTTAAGGACTTACTATGTGGACTCACAAGAAACTATTACTAGCACTGTACATGTGTAAAAATTTATTATTTTTTTTTAAATGCCTTTATTTTTGTGACACCAAAGCATTGCTCTTGGATTTTGTTAAGAACTGTATTGAGTCTTCAGCAGCTGACTGACACCAGGCATGTGAAGCAGAAGGACACAGCCACACCACACAGCACCAAGCACGGGCTGATTCATTCACTGTCTGACGCAAAGACTGTCATGCTGCACTGGCACAATGAGAATTACACAATCACCAGGCTCAAAATGACTGTATAATGTGATTCAAAATGAGTAGGAGGCAGTGAGAGGAAGATGGCGGAGGCAGAGTAGAGAGGGAGGCATTTTGGAGACGGAAGGGTGGGTGTAGTGGAGGAGAGGCAGGCCTGCTGGCTTGTTTATGTGTCCATCTGAACAGAGCTCTAGTGTCCAATGCACTGAGCTGGGGCTGTGCCAATGTTACAACAGTCAAGTCTGATTTTAACTAACAGGCTCGTAGCTCTAAAACAGACACTCTAATTTAGCTCGGCTGCACATGCTCTTTTCTGTCCCTTGTTGTGGTGTAATGGTGTGGAGAAGCAGAGGGTGGAATACCAATCAGCCACACAGAAACACAGCAGGAGATGGCACTCACAGCCCAGCACAGGCACACACGAGAGAAACGACAATGAAAAGGAAAGAAATACAGCAAAAAATACACAGCTTCTATAACTGTCAGTGCTCCACTAGTGGTTCGTGATTGTACGCTTGGGTGTGGCACCTCACAACATTACGAGCTATTGCTAACTGCCCAGAATACCAGCTACTCATTAGTACACAGACATTCATCATCTGACCTAACTTCACCCTGCAATGAGATTCTACATGCTGACATACCAAAAAACAGGACAGTCAGTAATGAGAGGAACATAATGTTCATTATTTTGGACCTTTTTTGTAAAAACAATAAGCTGTGTATATATTTGGCATATATATCTCAGTTTTATTACAGATTTTTAAGCATACCCTATAATATTTAAACTAGAACATGTATTGATGATAATCATTAAGGCTGTCACAAATACAGAATGCAGTACTGGTTCAAAAATCTACACGTGTTTAGTTGTAATAAAGATTTATAAATACAAAAAATTAGTATGATCAGAATAAATAATAAAGGATGCCATGGGCAAGAAAGCAGCAGAGGGCAAAATAAAACCAACAACAACAACAACAAAAAAAAAAAAAGACATTCACTCTTCAGAGCTTGCTCCCATAAAAATTGAAATATTGTGCCATGGAGCAAAATCTGGTGAGGGAGGGTAATGTTTCTGCACATCCTCAGTGCTGGTGTGACAGGGGGATCAATTAGCAGACTGAGAGTAATGACTGTACAATAAAGTTGCTCCCTGGAGGCAGAGAAAGCTCCCTCCCTGCTGGTGGCCTTTGAGCTGGAGGAGCTGCAGTGCTTTGTTAAAGATGCTGGAGAGTCTGGGCGGGTCTGTGAGCGCAGTCCTAATGGGGCCTTTGAGAAAAAGATGAGACACTGCAGACAGGGTGTGTGTGTGTGTGCGCGCGCGCGCGCGTGTGTGTTTAGCCTCTGAAAGGTGCATAAGGACACACTTTGCAATTTCATGTAATGTGACTGTGAATTCATAGTGTAATTTAAGAAACTGATTAAGCTCACACTGATAGTACAAATATCCAAAAATACAACAAAATAATGGTTCATATGTGTAAAAGGAGAATCTCCTGGACAGATATGTATAACTGTAGATATAGTTATATAGATACAGAATACAGACAATAGCCAGTTTCAAATCCACACATAGGAATAAACGGTTATGCTCTGTGGTGAGATCTGGCAGGAACACTAACATATACAATAGCATCTCAGCTGCAATCAGATCATGCCTCAACTTCAGCTGCATTTTTCTTTTACATAACCTTTAACGGACTTGCCTGATTAATTCATAGAGCAGCTTGCTGGTTAATAGCTGGCTAAATATATATGATCAATATCAGATCAGGAAAATGCTGTATTCTTATAAATTAGGACAAAATGTACAGACTATAAACATCTTTCTTTCTTAACAGTTTGGTGATGATTAATAGGTCTCTAGAAAGATGTGTACTGCAGTACACCAGAACACTGCTGTCCCACAACTATAATAAAGCAAACAGCAGAAAAATGTTAGCATCAGAAATCTGCACACAATCCATGCATCACTGTTGGCACAAAGAGCACACAAAGGACTACAGGCAATATCCCCCTGCACACAATACTTCATGCTCAAAAACATGTGATGATTAGTTTTTACAGTACACATAAATCGGGTCATTAGTCTTTATGTGTGACTTTGGTGCATGACATTGGAGTACCATGACATATGCTGTGTTGTAAAAAAGGCAGACAAGGCTTTCTAAAGTCTAAAGCACTCTAGAGAGGAGAGAAAGGCTGTGTGAATGAGACACACACCCATACTTAAATGTCATGATGAAATTCTCTTTTCTCATCCATTTCTCTTAGCTATCCATCTCTAGACAAAGACACCAGCCCTGTTTCCTGTTATTGGGCACTGCTGCCCTGCAGGGATTCCAGAGGGATGATGTCAGATTTTGGAACACTCTCAAAGTCAGCTGCCCCAGTTGCCTGGAAACACCCCCAGAAAGGACACACACACACACACACACACACACACACACACACAAGTTTATGCACACAAAATGAACACAAGTGTTACATTCAGACCCTTAGTATCCCACAATGCAATAACGAAAATAGCTAAAGACTCCAAAATTGTCTAA
>JBBPCZ010000007.1:9680934-9704180 GCA_037974445.1 Brycinus macrolepidotus
TCTCTCTCTCTCTCTCTCTCTCTTTCTCCCTCCCTCTCCCTCTCTGTCTCTTTCTCCTTCTCTCTGGTCTGAGGTCTGCTGTGGTGCACAAGAGCTGTTGTAATACTGCTGCAGTCTTTCTTTATAAGCTCTGTTCCCAGCTCAGTTTGCAGGGCCAGGGTCAGCGAAGGGCATGGTGTGCAGGACCTCGTCAAGCAGCTGCAGGGCTCGGTGGAGATGCACCTCCACCCAGCAGGGTGTCTGTTTGATGCTCTGGCGTGGATAATCTGGCCCCCAGCCTTTCACGAAGCTCAGACGCAGAATACAGAGACGCCGCAGGTCATCCACGCCTATACCCGCCGCGGCGGAGAAACCTTAGGAGAAACACAGGCCCAGTATCACAACCAGTCAGCAAATTACCCCTGAGGCTGTAAATAATACTTTCCATAATTATCACCTTAATTTACTATGGTCCCGCACTCGGGAATTCTTTACCTGCAAAGCTGAATTCATGTTATACTCTTAGAACTGTAGATCTCCACACAAATCACTTTGTTTTAAGGTGTTGCAGAATTTAAATGTTTTTTGACTATTTATTATTATAAATATAATTTATTGCCAATTATTTGAAAAATAAATCAAGCTAACCATTATGACTTATGCCACTTCTTTACTTTTCCCTCATCACAGCACCACCGTTAAAATCTGCTGCTTTTATGACCTGAATTCTTCATATATTGTATTTTAATATTACATTTAGACTGTATTGTACAGAACTTCAAACTTTTTGAATATATTTTGATGGAAACATGAGTGAACTAGATTGTGCAGATGTTCATATATATATATATATAATAACAGAACACAACAGAAACAGTTTTTAATCAATGTAAATACATGAAATATATATATATATATTTTTTTTTTCATGTATTTACATTGATTAAAAATATCCAACTTGAATGTACACTGGTATTCTTAAAAATGCTGCATTTCTATGAGTTTTGGCCATTCGGCACCACATCGAAAATGAACATAAAACACAACATTTTTGGAAACTTTGTAATGTCAGAGTGTACGCTGTCATCCCCTTTATTGACGTCACTGTGTGCACTGTCATCTGTTTTGTTTATATGAGGTGATTTTATGTAATAGCGGGCGTTGCCAAAACAGTGCTGGTTTTAACCGCGCTAACAGGACTTATACATGTTTACACAAATATACAGTTACTCTTCCAATATACCGAGGAACAGAGGCTTCACCATGCGCTACAGACGTCACTGCACTATCCAACACTCCCATGACTAGTACTGCATTTGAATAGTTAAATGCAAGTTTCCTTTCCTGCCCGCTTGCTATGGTGTTGCCTGCTCTGGTTTGGCCTCACTAAATATATTGGTAGAGCAGAGTAGCATGTGGGTCAGCTTGACTGCTAGACCAGTCAAACTCAAGAAAAGCAGATAGGAAAGGAAGTTTTATTCTGATGCGGCCACAGACAGCAGTATCTACAGTTTTAGATAAGACCCTTTTTAGCATTTTAGAATCTGTAATAACCTTTTTATGACTTTTGATTGGCAAACATGGCTTTACGGTTATGGTTATATCAATGCCTGCTGGTTTGGTGTGTTCATAACATGCACTTGACAGTGTGTTCTTGCATTTTCATGTGAACGGAAATTTGTTTTAAAACAGCACTTGGGCTTTTTATGACAGTGAAGAAGGAAAACATAACCATGTACCTGTAGACTAGGCCAAGGAAAGATAGTTAGAGATAAAAGGTTGGACTCACTGACAGCAGGAGCGATGCCCCCCACGCTGCCTGGCCCAGGGATGTTCCCTGCTACTGCTGCAGCCTGTGCAGCTGCGGCTGCCTGCGCAGTCACTGCCTGCTGCTGCATCTGCCTATGGCACTGTCTGAGGTCAAACACCTAAAAAGCAAGGGGGAAAGAGAAAGTGTGAGAGTGTGAGAGTCTGAGGTCCTTTTAAACATGACTTCTTCATAAGAGGACATTATAACAACTAATTATATAATCACTATAATATCTTTTAAGCAGCAGGTTAGAGCTAATGTTGATAAAACAGGCTTTGAGATGTAAGATACCAATAATACTGTAATTTAAGATACCAATAATACTGTAATGCCTCAAATTAAACTCTGGCTAAGCCTAAAATGAGCTTGAATGGAGTTCTTCCGAGTAAGAGTTTTAGCTCAACCTGTGTTTGATGACATTGTATCACACCTTTATATAAGCTCCTGGGTAGATCTTGTGCACGGCATCTCCTGGTGCTCTCCCTGCCTCCCTGTCCAGGTAGTAGCTCTGAACGAAGACAGCATGGTCACTCAGACACCGCATCCATACGTCGCCCTCCCCTCGACACTCCAGTTGTACACCCTTACCGATATGGAGCCTGAGACAAAACAGAAACCTAGCAGGCGTGAGTCATCAAGGGTAGAATTACTTACTGTAGTAAACTGGAGTAGAAAATTCTAACCAGTATAGGCGATGGTAACAAGTCAAGTCAAGTCAAGTAGGTTTATTGTCATTTCAGCTATTCACACAGTACACAGTGAAACGAAACCACATTCCTCCAGGACCATGGTGCAACACAAGAACAAAAATAGAAACAATACAAGATTACATAAGTGCAGACAGGACAAAATACACAAAGTGCAAAGAGAAAGAGAGTGCAAGAAAAACACAAGAATAAAAAAAACAGGACAAGACAAGATTTAATGCAGTTGACATTTGAATGTTAATAATATTATGACAGACACTGTATTCTGGCAGCGGGGGCGTTAGGTGTGCAAAAACGGAAAACAGAAGTAGACAGCAATAAATAATAACTGTACAAATCATGGCAAGAACAGGACAATGTGCAGTATATAATATATAGAGGGGCATTTACGGCTCTTTGTTTAAGGCAGAACAATTCAGTTTGTATATGCTCTGTGTTAGAAGAAGGAAGAAGTTCAGCGCAGGTGTGTGTGTTTGTGTGTGTGTGTGTGTGTGAGAGAGAGAGAGAAAAAGATGGGGGGGGGGGGGGGGGGGCACAGTTAATGCTTCAGTTCTGTTTGAGGCGTTTGATGGCTTGAGGAAAGAATCTCCCATCCTGGCATCCCATCCTTGTATGGAATCCACTATGGAATCCTTTGCCAGACGGGAGGAGGGAGAAGAGGGTGTGTGAGAGTAAGGTGGCTTTGCGGATGCAGTGTGTGGTGTAAATGTCTGTGACGGGGGAAGAGAGACCCTGATGTTCCCAACTGAGAACAATTGATTTGTATAGTCCATTGTACATACATACTTTGTCTTTCCCTAACACGCTACACTTACAGGAAAGCTGTTTTTCAACTTGGTTCTTGGTTTTATTAATATACCTCTTCAAATTGTAATATTTCTGATAACAATGTGTAGATTTTTGATGTTGCAAAGTACACACCACTAGTGTTTTTAAACATTGTATATTTTAACACAATAATCTTTCACACAATCCCATCCCTGAAGTAAACGCACTCTCTCACCGTGCTCTCTCACTAGCGTCTGTGCGGTGCACGTTGCTGAGCTGCCCCAGACAGAATCGATCTCCTCCTGATGGATCCACATACCCGTCCACAGTTACCATGGGGCAGTTCGCCAGCACCTTAAACATTTCCCCCACCTGGATATCCATCTCAAAGTATGAGATCGAGCACCAGAACTCTGGACCTGGAGGATGAGGTGAAAAAAAAAAAAAAATTTTCATTCACAAAGCAGTTTAATTGTGCATATTTCTGTATTTGTCTATGTGGGTATAGACAAATGAATGTACCTGGATGGTTGGAGACCGGCTGTGGGTATGAGGCTGGTGTGTGATGTTGAGACCCTGGTGAGAAATATGATATAGGGGATGTCTGAATAATTCTCATGAGCTTTTCAACCTAATCTCCGTCTGCTGCAACCCCAAACAATAATTTGTGTTGGATCCTGGAAGGCCAGTGTCCAGCACAGTCTGGTAGTTCCCTTAGTAATCCTGGAAATTACCAGAGGAACTAAATCAGGTGTGCTTTAGCAGGGAAATCGTCGAACTGTACCCCTGATTTAGATGCGTTTCCCTAACAACAAAAAAAACTCTGACTCAAAACACACCTATAGGTGTGTAATCACCTGTCCAATAAACTTCTACTATAAGTGTATTTTGAGTCAGTGGGTTTTCTGTTCTCATACTAAGCGCAGGGAAACACATCAAAATGTCTGCAGTAGTCACCTGTATGCTACAGGTGTAGTACATAGGAAACAGACAAATGAATTGATTCATTCAAAATAATGACTTTGTATCTGCATTATTACACACTACATAGGCAGCAAATCAAAATATCATATGTCATACAGAAATGGCCAGTGTGATGCGAAGGGGCTTGCTGTTGACTCCGTCCATTCTGTTGGGATCCCACAGGTGTGTAGGAGGCAGTGCTTGTGCCTGTCCAAGTTGTGGCTGGAATATAAAGAACATATTAAAATGTTAAAAGCAGGTTAAAAGAACGTGCCTGATCAGCTAGTAGTGTTTCATAAACACCCCGAAAATGAGCACAACATAGTTTTCAGTTTACTTCATTTTGGCAATAACTGTGTTCATGCAGTGTATTTTATTTGTTTGGACAAGAATCTAATCAAATCAGTGCACTACTTTCTTTAAGGTCTCACTGTAAGGTTAATGCTTTGGCTTCATCTCCCCTTGCACATTTCATCAAGCTTATTAAGATCATTTAAATGTTGTAACTCTGTTGGCATCACTCACTGTGGTAGGAGGTCTGTGTTTGTTTGGAGGTGCTGTAGTCACTCTGACTGATGGCGGGTTGCTGGGCAGAGGCCTGCGTGTGTGTGGTTGTGTGTGCTGGTGGGTGGGTGGCGGTAGGGGTCGTTGGGGGTGAACTGGAGGTTAAAGCCCTGCTTGGAGGAGAGGCTATCTGCAGCAGACCTTCAGTACGGCTCCCCTGCAGGGACATCCTGGAACTGCTCACTACACACAGACAGATAGACTGACATCAGCAGAAATATTAGATTAAGCAACTCACTTGCACAATGGCTAACTATACACTATCAGGTGGTCCTAAAAATGAGAATTTGCTCTCACTCCCTAATTTTATCTTATATAAGAAAACATTTCAGCATGTTTTTGATGGTTTCTCAAGCATGTTCAGAGGTTGCTCAAGCAGCTTGAATATTCGAGCATAGTGTCAATTTACTGATTGTTGATCACAAACTCAACTTTGTTTAATTCTTACTTACCTGTGAACAATTGTTTTTTCACAAATTGAACAGGTAAACAAATTAATATTATTAGTTACTGATGCTGTTCCCATTTGTTTTCAACAAAGTTTGACTGAAATTTAGTATATTTTGATCATTTACATTAAAGCCTGGTACAGTAAGCTACTTGCTGCATCAGCTTTCAACAATGACCTGATGTTCTTACAACAGCTTGTTAACCCCAGTAGTGTTAATCCAGTTCTCTCCAAGGCTGCACGTACCAAATTGCTAAACATCTCTGGTATTTCAGTGAGGAACCAGCTGGTCTGTCGTACTTTGATGCAAATGTGGATGACAAAATGAAGAGAGCAATGGTGAAATAGTAATATATAAAAAACCCTGCTAAACGTGCACAGGTTCACCTGATGTTGTGCATAAACTTGAAAGTCGAGGACTTTGATTTTGTTCAAGTGACTTGGCTCTGCAGAGGAGGGACCATGAGGATTAACTAAATATAATAACTGAAATTTAGATTTGAATAACATAGATTTGCAATGGCATATTAGAATAATTTTATACATTTATGTTTACACTGCAAAAAATGTTAATAAAACAAGTAAAATTAAAAAACAAAACAAGAAAAAATTATCTGCCAATATTTTACATAGTCAAGTCAGTTGTTCTTAAAAATAAAAAGAACAACTTATTTCTTTTCAAGATTTTCTGGCTCTTTAAGATTTCATTTTTTGCAGTGTAACTGTAATTTTAGCTTAATCTTTGTCTGTTTTCCCTTCTTCCCATCTATCTTCCTTTGTGTCTCCAGTCATCTGCTTTTGTTGTTGTTTAGTTTAGTTTAGTTTTTTTGTTGTTGTTTAGTTTCTTTGCTCTTGTAATTCTCTTCTGTCGTATATCGTAATAAAGCCTGTTCCTTCCTATTACCTTCCTCAGCGTTTAATTAACCAATTAATTTTGTTTAATTATTAAAAACACTGATTACAAACTTTTGAATGACCATCTATATGATAATGTAATACAAGAAGAAGTAGTACATATATGACCAGTGTTACTGTAATTTTGGAGCACTTTATTCCAGTATTGAGAGCTTTAGCAAACTCCTAATGAACTGAACTGGTGTGACAGGGGTCCTATCAGGGAGTGCCCATCAGGAAAGTGGAACAAAACTAATGTAAAGATATGAGATATGATCTTGAAATTTGATAACCAAATATGATGTGTTATTTGTGTCCGTCTAATTGGATTCATATATTTTAGGTACAACCATTCATTTCCATCTTTTGTTGAGATGTGGGTAAATATAAGGTTTACCATATAGGTATACTTTATAGTTTACCATATAGGAACACTTTATAGTTTACCATTACAGACTGCAGTTCATCTGTTTCTCAGCATCATTTGTTAGCTCTTTTCGCCTCATTTTCAGTGTTTAGGATCCTCACAGGACCATCAGCAAGCAGGTATTTTTGGGTGGTGGATCATTCTCAGCACAACAATGACACTGACAGGGGAGTGTTATAGTGTGTATGTGTGTGTGTGTGTGTGTGTGTGTGTGTGTGTGTGTTGAGTGTATCACATACAACATGCCGCTACCATATCAGTTTTACTGCTGTGCTGAAATAAATCCACCACCCAAGTAATAAAAATGATGCAGTGAAAAACATGCATTACAGCCTGTAATTGTAAACTACAAAGTGAACTTATATGGTAAGTGTTACCACAGACAATGAATGAGTTGATAACAAGTGTGAGTATGAGGTAGATGTAACTAATGACAAGTCAGTGTAAATGGTGGTCCAAACTGAAATTTAAAAAAATCACTCTCAAAACGCTTGCGCTTAATCACAGTGTTAGTCATCTGAACATGTAAATTATAGCTAGAGAACGCGAAATGGAAAAAAGTGAATATTACCATATATAAAAGCAGACTTGATATTTGAACTTCTAGACTTAATTGAACAAGTTTTAGGGCAGTGAGTTTTATTAGTGAGACTCACCAGGTGGGGAGAGGGGCAAGCTGGGATAGAGGGTTACTGAAGGAGGGGGGTGATGATGGGGCTCTGGGGGCAGCTGGAGAGGGGGCAGCTGTTGGCTGTAGTGGTCTGGGGCATGGTGGTCCTGCTGGGAGGGCATTCTGGACGGACCCTCCATCTGGATACAGTCATGGATATACTCTTCCTTTATCGGCCTGCCTGAGGAGGGCAGGGAGAGGGAAGCTAGTACAAAAACAGCATGGGAGTCTTTAGTACGCCTGGAACCAGGGTCAAGTAGATTTTATTGTAAGAGTTTGAGAGAATTACCTGATATTTACATATGTGTTTGTATAATTACTGCCTATTCAGTCAAATTTAATTCAATACAAATATACTTAAACACACTGTAAGCATACTGAATAGGCTGATTTGGATAAAAGGGGCATAATACTGTCAATCCTTCTTCATGTTTGATTAGACCTTATTGACCTATCTCTGGCACATTTTATTTCAGACGTTTTTATGTCGAGCAGGCTGGCACAAGCATACAACCAATTGTGATAATTGTGATAAGCAGGAAAAGGAATACCTGAACACAAGCCCCACCCCTTAACGTCCAACAAGATTCAGATATGGTAACAGAAAACAGACAATGACAACACAAATGCTTCTCAGCCTCTCACCTGTGGTCTGTAAACTCAGTCCAACTGCACAGAGAAAGATCAGAAACAGAAAATACCAAAATCACTGAGCTGCGGAAAGCCCATTAGACAGTACTGTTAATGCAGTAACAGTGATGACACAAACTCATTCAGTACATATGCAGTTTTCTAACTATGAGAATTTACTGGAATTGTCTTCTGATCTAAGGATTATTGTCTTTGGCAAATTGTGGAATTCTCTGTGGATTTTTTATTTAATTCTGGTGTTGGTCTGCAGCACACAGTATAAAAACACTCCTCAAAATGTTATAAACAAATAAAAACACAGATTATTTATAAAGTGTTCAAGAATCCACAGATTCCATTCGGGTCTAGTCACAAGTTACATGTCTGCTCTTCTTCTCTTAGTCTAACACTCATATTTTCCTGCCGCCATGTCTTTAATGAGGGCTGCACACATACCGATGCCGGGAGACACCACCCGTTCGTAGTGGTAGGGGTTGACACATACGTTGTCGTACTTGAGATCGAAGGCGTACTGGCAGAACTTGACATGTTTGAGCTCGTTTTTGTGGAGGTCAGGCCAGCGCCACAATCGAGCATATATGACATGAGGAAAGCCTTTTCGGCCTGCTACCTGGAGGAGGACAGACAGGGCCTATTAGACTCTGTGGGTGATGATGACAAGGGGCATGAGGAGCAGCAAAAAGAGCAGTAAGAGGAAAACTAACCAGAAGGTTGTGCTCACAGAGAGAACGAAGACAAAAATTTAAAAAGAGAAGAAATAGCTTCAAGCTGGGAGCAGGAATGAAGAGCAAAGCAAGGAACATGTTATTAAAGCACATTCCCCATTGCATTCTGAACACGTGGGACTCTTCCAAAGATAAAAAGATAAAGTGAGAGAGAAATAAAAGAGAAAAGTCAAACAGAAGATTGTAATATAGCACAGCCTGAGGCCTGACTCTTAAAGTGGTGAAGCTTTAAAGCTCCTACTGAGCTCACACAGTTCTCAGCTCAAACACTGCATGATTCAGACTGATTCAACCATTCCAGCAGCATAACATCACGCAACGCAAGAGACAGAATACTGGAGTGTGAAGGACATGCTGAGAAAGAGAAAGAAATGTGTGAGCGTGTGTGCGTGGTTCATAAATATAAGGAGAAAAAGAGACAGACGCTTGGAATACTGTGGTGAATACTTGGCTCAAGCAGTAAAATTAGGCTACAGAATTGTTAACAATTTATTTCCCAGTTAGTGAACTTTCACCGCCAGAACAAAACCTTGTATCTTTGTTTTGGTTGCTTTCAGTTTTACCACCTGTCGTTCACACTGTATCAAAATTTCATGAAGAATTGACCAATAGAAATGTCCAAATTGACTTCAACTAAAAATATATATATATTTTACACTGAAAGTTAAGAAAGTTATTACATTTTCCTGTGAAGTTTCTTTTTGGGAGATATGAGGTTTTGTTGCGTCAGTGATGAAAAATAAACTGCAGTATTGTTACCAAAATCTGGGCTAAATACTACTGAGGCATTGTGATATAATTTGCTACTCCAACTACTTACATCCCACCCAGTGAAGTTGCTTTCTAAAGAAAGTTAAGCTTGGCATACACTCCAGTTTACCCTTATGTTTAATTAACTCACATACACAGACAAAGGGCAGGCACTTCCCAATCTCAGTCAAACAATGTACAAACATTCCATAATTAACAGACTTCCAAAGCAAAGGGGTACGTTTCATGGCATGTAGCCACCATGGAAATGCAAGTTTGGAACTGGACAAACACATCTTGCATAAACACAAAGTGCAGAAATACAGTGAACACACTCCTAAAGCATGTGTAGATTGTGTATGCATACTTCAAATACTGAAACTCTCAGACACACACACACAAACACACACACACACACACAGACAGAGACAGACAGGCTTTAACTTAACCCTGCCCCTTTCCTGTGTCTCAGACAAAACAACCCTCTCTCTCCCTCCACCCCTCCTTCTCCCTCTCTCTCTCTCACTCTCTCTCTCTTTCTCATTCCCTCGCACTGTCTGCAACTGGGGGAGGGGAGAGGAACTTTCAGTCTCTCTTCTGTACTGCGTTCTTCTTTCTATATTCATCAGCCGAAGAGCAACCACATTCTCGTAAAGATGGTAAAATGCTAAGTGAGCACACAGTAGGCCACAGTGTTCTTTGCTTGTCAGTACTTCAACACTGGAGAGTTAATCTTTTGGTAATCTTGACTAAACTACAAAATCAATACAATACACCAACACTTAAGTCTTCAAGAGAAGGTCATTAACTTCCATAACTGGTTGTAACAGTACAACTAAACTTCCTCTGTAGGGTAATTATATTAAGTTACCAGGTTAAGCTTTCCACAATACTAAATCAAGACTGCGTAATACAAACTAGCTTTTGTTTTGAGCTTAACAGCCACTAAAAAGGTGTAGGTTGCAAACCACTCTGATATAATGAATTGACTGAGTTTCCCAGTTAAGAATAAAGCCTAGTCTTGGCCTACATGTTCCTTCCAATGAAGAATATCCATTCAGAATGTTCAGTAATAGGCATAGGCTTAATCCTTGTCCAGAAAACCAATCAATAGAGTCTAATTCAGTAAGAATTTCCGTATAGCAAGTTTACATCAGGACCTACATATAGCTGGTGTAACTGGTCTCCGGCATATACGATCAGTGACCCTGTCAGTCAGAGAGAGTACTGCCTACAAGAGGAGTAGAATGGCATATCAGTCACAGAGCAGAGGATTTCAACACTGGACTTCAGCGGTGTTTCACAATGCTCGACTGCCAGCACTGGACCGAATCAAAGAAAAAAAATCTGCTATTGTGTGAATTTAGAATTGCGCAGTTGTGTGCATTCTATAAACAGTGTCTAACAATGTGCAATAGGTCCTTGTGAAACCATATCGTCGCTGTGGCAACAAAACCTCCTAATTTTACAGGAGAAGGAAAAGTCTTCTTAACTTTGAAGCTTTTATTCCAAGTCATTTCCATGGTCCGTTCCTTATGAAATGTTCACACAATGCACAGGCCAACTGGCATTTTGGAATAAACTGAAATTACGAGGTTTTCATGGCAGCGACGATACGTAGTAACCTCCTTTACAGGCTATAAGTTGGCCCATAAAATTTTGTTTCATTGCTGTTAAGGTTAAGGTTCAGACCTGCAGCCGGCCGTCCAGCGTCCTCTGGATGGTCACACACTTGCTAGGATGAACCCCATTGGTTGTTATGGCTGTTATGAGAGAGTCCAGCTCGTCTTTCTTCTCCTTAAGCTTCTTCACCAGGCTCTCGATGGCACGCTTGGCAAAGCCCTCATTCTCTCCACCCTGCCGATGGCACATCAGGCTGTGAACGATGCTCAGACATGCGTCACTGCTACTCGGTGAACTGACAGACATCCTTGAGCCCTTGAAGTAGGGAGAAGGGCAGAGAAGAGACAAATCAAACATCTGTAAATTATTCTGAACTGAACAAAGTGAATGATT
The DNA here is from genome assembly GCA_037974445.1 of Brycinus macrolepidotus. Taxonomy (NCBI): domain Eukaryota; kingdom Metazoa; phylum Chordata; class Actinopteri; order Characiformes; family Alestidae; genus Brycinus; species Brycinus macrolepidotus. The sequence goes on from JBBPCZ010000007.1 coordinate 9,692,307, forward strand.
AGTACTTCCTCATATACACTGAACCATAAATACTTGTCTAAAATCTCTATGCACACATTTTATATCATTAAGGACCACCTCATTGTATCATATGTAAATATTCACCTAATTCATTAAAGAACACATTTGTAAACTTGCTCACAGTGTTAAGTCCACCTATATGCCTAAATCTAAATACAGATGAGGGAACCACATGATACAGAGGGAACGAAACATCCTATCCTACCATATCTATCCTTGTTTAACATTTGCCAAGTCTTCTAACACTGACAGGACATAACAAGCTTTTAAGAGACAATTTTAATACCCTCTTGCCATCTGTTCAGCTCACTTAATACATTGCTGAACAAAATAAGGCTAGTCCTGATGAGAAACAGGCACTTGAGCAAACTTCTTCTTACAGGACTATCTGATCACTACTTACCATTAATCTATGAGGAAACTTAGCCATTATAATGGATTACATGCTTTTTTCAAAACCATCAAGTACTGGAAGTGTATCATGGATAGTCTAACAGAGTCTATATAAATTCTATCATAGTGACTCAACCATGCTCAGAGCTGCATTTAGGTTTATGCAGAACATAGACTGTTCTTATTTAAATTTATGAACTGCTTTACAGTAATCCTCACACACACAGAAAGTAGTCACAACAAAATGTAATGAATTAAAAAGTGCACTTACAGATTTATTCTGTCACATGAGTGAATGCTGTGATCTCCACCAGACTGAGCTGAACTTGTGTCTGCCTGTCTGTCTGAGTCTGTTTTATCTGTCTCACTCTCTCTCATTCGCACATCCTGCTGCTCCCAGACATTCCGTAACAGACAGAGTGAGAGAGAGAGAGAGAGAGAGAGAGAGAGAGAGCGAGAGAGAGAGAGAGAGAGAGAGAGAGAGAAGGGGGGGTTGGGGTTGGAGAAGCCAACCAATCCCCACACAAACAGACACAAACTCACAGCCAATGATGACGCGACTTTCAACGCCTGCTGGTTTGTAGACAGAAAGGTTGAACTGTCATTAAAACGCATGGCCTGACAGTCTCAAACGAACATTTTCACTTTAGCTCAGTCATTTCCCCACTCACTCATCTAGGTGTCTGGCTGAGTGTAGAGTGGCAGCGCCTTTATTCTAGGCACAGCCTGAAGCATAAACTGTACTCGAATTCACATCTATTTAAGGCATTTAGCATTTTATTGCTGTAATGCAATCCCTGTACGAAAAATAACACTATAATAATGCTACAAAAATTCACAGAAGTGTGTGCATATATATATATATATATATATATATACACATTTTTTTTGCAAATTGTCAAAAGCCAAGTTAAAAATTAAAATAAGCAAATAAGAAAGCAGTAAAAAGTATCAACATTTGTTTTGTTTGTAAAAATGCAGTTGAGATTTTGTGAGCTGGAAAGGAGAACACGGGTTCAGTTCCAGATTTCTCCTCGATGCCTCCAGACATTGCTTTGTGAAACTCCATCTGCAGCTCCTGATTTAAAATAATGAGGGACTGAGGTTTCTGTTGGACCAGGTTTCTGGTGAAAACTTCAAGTAATACTTGTGCGCATTGATATACGGTATATAAAATCACTATTTACTGTATAATGTTATTTTGTTTATTCTTTTTGGTTTTATTTAGTATATTTAATAATACGTATGCTCATATAAAGTTTTTAAATATTATTTTCGCAGGTGCCTAAGACTTTTTGCACAGTACTGTACACACACACACACACACACACACACACACACACACAAACAGTAAGGTTCGTAGGTATTTGAACAATGATGAAATTTTGTAATTGTCTCTCTGTATACCACCACAAACGATTTGAAATTTGGCAATCAAGACGTGCCGAAATTATAGACTTTCAGCTTTAATTCAAGGGGTTAACAAAGGAATTGCATTAAGCTTTCAGAAATTACACCCTTTTTGTCACAGAGTCCCTCCTTTATCAGAGGTTCAAATTTAATTGGACAAAATAATATAATACTAAATATACGTATTGTTTTAATACTTGGATGAAAATCCTTTTCAGTCAGTGACTGCCTGGAATCTAGAATCCATGGACATCACTATGTATGCTGGTATGCTTTGGATCATAAACTGTCTCTTTCTTTCTCCATACATTTCTTCTTCCATAATTCTGACAAAAAAAAAAAAACCTGATCTTGGTTTCATCTGTTGAAAGAATGTTAGCCCAGAAATGGTAAGGCTTTTAAGATGGCAAAGTCTAATCCGGCCTTCCTCTTCTTCAGTGTTACCAGTGGTTTGCATCTAGAGGTAACCCTCTGTATTTACATCCATGAAGGCGTCTCTTGATTGTGGACTTTGACAGTGATACGCCTACCTCTTTAAGAGTGCTCTTGATCTGGCTAGATGTTGTGAGAGGGTTTTTCTTCACCAAAGAAAGGAATCTGCGATGATCCACTTTAGTTTGTTATGTGGTCTCCCAGGCCTTTGGTGTTGCTGAGCTCATCACTGCATTCCTTCTTTTTGTTCTAAATTGTTAATTTGGGCAGTGCTAAAATTTTAGCTATCTCTCTGAAAGCCTCTCTCCGATGATGGCCTCCTTCACTTGCAGTGACACATCTTTGGACCTCATGTTGAGCTGATATGGCTTCATATGGTATCACAAAGTGAAATGTGCTGTCACAAGACCCTCTGCTCACTGACATATATTTATAAGCTGAGTTGACTATATAACCTGTTTAAAACAAAATCGAGCAGGGACTTTGTTAACTATTGAAATGTGTAGTTTATTAAACTGTACTGACTAGACAGCAGAGAGACATCACAATGAAATTTTAGAGAAACACTCCAAAATCTTGTGGAAACCCTTCCAAGAAGAGTGGAAGCTGTTATTGCTGCAAATGGGGGGCCAACTCTGCTTTAAAGTCTATGAATTTGAATGCTATGTCATTAAAGTCTCTGTTGGTGTACTAGTCAGGCATCCCAATACGTTTGTTCATATAGTGTATCTTACTAATAAATCGGTCCGGTCGACAACAACTGGTGAAACTCCTGCGTGTGTCCTGTGTGCACACAATTAATAGCTTTAATTAAAATAAGACAATACAATAATGAAATACGATAATGATACACATAGAGTAGCATAAAGGTGTGTACTGCACTGGTACAGGACAAGGATTTGTTGATAAGTCAGAAACAAAAAAGAAAAAAATGAGACAGAGCTCACTACATCTAAGCTTTGGTTTCCCTCACTCACTTTTTCCCCAAACAATTTTGTTCCTCCAGTGACGAAAAGGAATGAGTAGGGCGGGAGGGAGAGGGAGAGAAAGAAAATGACTCCGAAAACAAAAGGAGAGGCAGCAGGATGGTGGGCCATAATGAGGGAGATGGAAAAATTAAATTAAAATTAAATATGTTAGCACAAATTATACCTGTCCAGCAGATACTGAACATTTTGTTTTCTGTGAGAGAGCACTCACATGGTATCTCGTCTTTCTGTGCAGCAGTACACCTTGCATTTTTAGTGACCCCAAGTATAAACAAGAAAAGGAGTTGTGTTTTTTTCAAAGGTTGTTATCCGAGCGTCTTACTGGCACGCAATTTCTGATGAAGTTTCTGTTTTTTGTTCCTCCGTTTGTTCGACGCCTGACCATTACACCAACAAGGACTTAAATGATACTGCTTTCAAATGCATAGACTTTAATATGGAGTTGGTCCCCCTTTGCAGCTATAACAGCTTCCACTCTTCTTGGAAGGCTTTCCACAAGCATTTGGAGTTTTTTCTGAAGCATTAAGATTGACCTTCACTGGACATAAGGAGCCTAGCCCAAACCCTGAAAAACAGGTATGTCCCAATACTTTTGGCCATACAGTATAGTGTATTGAGCAGCACTCCTAAAGCAGTGTGAGAGAAGGACGCAAGGTGGTGCCTTCGAGTTGCTCGGAAACTGAAACGATCATGTTTCGTTAGAGGAACTCTCACAGGTGGAGAAGTGTTTGATTCAGTTGCTGTCCTGTGAGTGACAAGTTTGGTTTTACTTCAGTATAAAACTGATTCTTCTCATTTTTAACATCATGCAATGATTTGTTCCTAATTCAGTACTGGAGAAAAGTTTCCAAGATCATTTCCCCACATGTTAAATGTTTAACTGAGTATTTTGGGTGTTTTTTTAAACTCTTTGTTTGTGTTTTATGAATTCTGTGTAGTTACACCAGCCTGTTTTGCTGTGTTTGGATGAAAAACAGTGCTTGGTGATGTTTAGGTGTCTCTCCATAACGTTGCTAAAGTAGAGGATTAGCATTAGCTGCAATTTTCTTTAGGAAAAAAGTAAATTACAGCCCTTCAAACTGACTCTTTCACTCTCTTTGAAACATAATCCTAATGTAGCATAATGACTCAGCTCAATCAAACTAAGTTTAAGTTTAAAGGTATTTTCTTTATTCTCAACGGCTCATGTTTACATTTAGCAAACGTAAGAAACGTGTTGGCCATCTTCAGCCTTGTTAGTGTTTAAGCTGTTTTTCCTTGACTACAAAGAGTTAAAGCTGCTTTATAGATATTTTTTTCTTTCTGTTATCTCTGTTTATGTTGAAGTAAGTACACTGTTCAGTTTAACTATCACAAATCTGACACTAAAGCTTGTCCATATCAGTGATATTCTCTGTAAACGTAAAATATAACCTAAGTTAATGGAAGCAGAGCTGTTCAGTTGTTAGTCTGACTCTATAGATACGCCATATGGACAGAAGTATTGGGGCACACCTGTTTTTCAGGGTTTGGGCTAGGCCCCTTACTTCCAGTGAAGGGTAATCTTAATGTTTCAGCGTACCAAGACGTTTTGGACAACGCCATGCTTTCAACTTTGTGGACACAGTTTGGGGAAGAACCTTTTTTATTCCTGCCCCAGTGCACAAAGCAAGGTCCATAAAGACATGGTTGGATGAGTTTGGTGTGAAAGAACTTGACTGGCCTGCACAGAGCTCTGACCTCAACCCCATCCAACACCATTGTGATGAACTGGAATGGAGATTGTGAGCCAGGCCTTCTTGTCCAACATCAGTGCCTGACCTCATAAATGCTCTACAGAATGAAATGGTACAAATTCCCACAGAAACACTCCAAAATCTTGTGGAAAGTCTTCCAAGAAGAGTGGAAGCGGTTATAGCTGCAAAGGGGAGAGCAATTCCATATTAAAGTCTATGTAACTGAATCCAATGTTATTAAAGTTCCTGTTGGTGCAATGGACAGCCGTCCCAATACTTTTGTCCATATAGTGTACTTAAGCAACTTTTCATTTTGCTCTGTGAGGTCACATGTATGAGAACTTCAATCTAGTGTATTTGTAATATAACCTGTTGTGTGTGTTCAGTTTCTTTCTGTCCACTACAGTGTAAGGTGTTGATGATGAGTTCTCCATCTTCCGAGCTCTATTTGAAAAGCACATCTTCGATGTCATTACATGACCGGTAAGCAAGAAATATTTTGCACAGAAAAACATAAAATCGAACTGTAATTGTAATACATGTATATTGCTTTGGGACGGTGGACTGCTCCTGCTCCAAAATCTTTTATAGCTTCACCAGCATGATGAAGAATAAGCAGCCAGAGCAGACTCACAGCGGAGCCGAAATGCATCAGCTCCAGGCAGCTTCTCTGAAGAACCAGCGGCTGGCTCAGCAGATGGCCAACTGGCCTACAGTAGTGTCTGCCCTGCGGAACATACCGGTGAATCTTTTCTCTTGTACAACCAAAACTGCAACCTTTTCAATCAGAATAAGCAGGTAACAACCAAATAATGTGGACAACTAGACGAGAAGCAGCGTGATAATATTCTTACTATAAGTGGTATTACACTTAACTTAGAGCTTATAAAATGAGGTAAAAGTTGCCCAAATCTGATTTTGTTGTTCGGTCATTCATGTTCTCTTTTAACGGGACATTAGTCTGAATAGATTACACTCTAGAACTACTCAGCAATCATGTCTTTCCTTAAACAATTGTAATAAGACATCAAAATGAGATGAGTGAAATGCTGCTTTGAATTTGGAAGACAAACAGCAAACAATAAAAAGACCACGTTGAACAAAATTTGCAGAAAAGACTTAAAATGGGAGTTTCTGTGTTTTGTCACAGCCGATCAAGCTGACAACAGAAGCTCAGTTCTTTTTGTTTTGTCTGTTTTAAAGAAGAATGTTAGTAAAGAAGTGCAAAACGACTGGATAGAGAGATGTGAAGTATATGAGGTTCCTCAGACTCTTGCCATTTTGTCTCTCTGTTTGTTTTTAATATCATTGAAGTTAACGTGAAGTTGAGGAGCTGCTGATGCCCCACACATATTTTACACAGCCTCTCCCTCATCCTCCAAAACAAGACATTTTGTTGATGATGTCCATTCCTGCATAGACTAAATTATGATAACTGAGTTCAGGATCGACAGAAGTCTGGTTGGTCAGACAGGGGTCACCTTGCCAGGTATCAGATATGTAACTGACTTTAGTACCATATATGAAAATTGTAATTGTCAGATTCAGTGTGTGTTTTGCTGTTCACATTGCCAAATATGGACACACAGATTGAATTTGGATCACTTTTATGCAGAGTGGTAGTTTCCAGAACTCCAGAAGGAGGTATTGTGGATTGTGGCTACAGCGTGTGTAGAACTTAATGGTTCTCAGGTTGGTCTTCATGGCAGAATTTGCAGTTTTGAGACCAAAATGGGTCTTCTATGAGATTTGTGCAGATCCGAGGACAAACAGTTATTTGCCAGTTAGTTGGGTGTCATCAGCAGTAGCTGTAATCACCTCTGAACTGCTGGCTACTGGTAACCAAGTAGCTCCACCCATGCTAATATTATCCTAGTATAAAGAAAATGTAACTATTAGGGACTTTGGCTCAGGAGCTCAACGTAGTAATAATCACCACAATGGTAACATTAGTAGTGTTAAAAGGTTAGTCCCAGAGCCCTAACGTTAGTAACATTATACGAGTGGAATGTGGAACAAGTAAGCAAGCTATGTTTATACTCCATGGAAAAAAAATGTTAACATCCAAGTGACAGCTGTCGTTCTCTAAATCAAAACAACTCACTTTCGCTCCCTGTTGGTTCTCGGTTCGCCTCTTTGTCACCTTTTTTCACTCCTGATGAGTGTGCATCCCTTTGATTAAAATGAATTAAGTGTTAAGTATGTTTGTATTCCTGCATAAAAAAAGAATATAATTGAGGTCGGTAGGATGTCCTTTGGGGCCCTCAAATGTTAAGAAATAAACCTGAAAGCAGTTATTGGGATGCCTGATTTATAGAAAGACAGATAATGTCCTGTTTTCCTTGGTGCAGTGTTAACTAAATAAATGAATAAATCGGGCAGATCTGGTGATACACGATATTCTCGTCCTCTCCCTATTGGTAATAATGATTTTTAAAATTATTATCAGCACATTTCAGAGTCATGCTCTATATATGTATTTATAATGCCCATATGTAGATGCTGTATGTTATATACAATGTGCTATGGTTATTACTTTGATGTGTCTCCCAGTTGGATATGGTTAATGGATATGGAGTTGGTTAATGCATCACTTTTTTTCTTCGCCACATAGAGTCTAAATCAGCGTATGGGTACGAGGAACATTAAGGCAAGACTGAGTAGGCCCGTGCTGGGAAGAGGTCTGAGGGGAAGGCACTGGGGCAGGCCAGGAGGAAGAGGAGCTTTACTCAAGAGAACATTATCAGAGAGATGTGAGTGGAACTGTAAACTCACCTCTGCATGTTTTTCTGTAAATCTCTCTTTTTTACTAATTTTTAAATATCTTCAATTAATATGCTATATGAGTATATGATTGCTTAAGATGAGTGTCTTTAAATTTCAGCCCATTTTAGTTATATCTTTTTGATTCATTTTCCTCTTTTTTTACTCTGAATAATATGGTAAATGGTTATAGATTTGCATCAACCTGTGCAAATTTGTTTACATTAGAACAGACTTTAATCAGATGGATTAAGATTTTGATTAATTGGAGGGAAAAAAAATCCTTTTTTGAAGGGAAAAAAGGAGAACAACGATTGACTTAACCTGTGCCGTGACATTTTCTTGTTGAGCTGTTTGACCACATATCTGCGATTAAGTTCTAATGAGTGAGAAGTAAAGAAATTTCTCTTGTTTGCAGCGTTATTTTTGTTTCATCATATTTTTGTCAATATTAAGAGCCCCTCTTATCAGTGATTTTTTTATCTTCTTGTTATTGTTACAAAACCTTAGTAAAAAGCATCTTTGTTCTGCATCTAGGGGTATGTAGTCTTGAACTTTCAGTTACCAAATCCAAACCTCAAATAATCAGGTCATCTTAATCTGCAGGTATGAGAGGATGGCAAAGCGTAGTGTCTGGAGTAGTCAATCAAGGCCTGATTCACCCACAGAACGGAGCTCATATAAGCAGACCAGGAGTGATGCAGCACAGAGGAGTAAGAGGACCTCTGCGAGGCAGAGGTGAGAAATACGTGATCAACACGACTCAAACCTCATCTGTGCCTCTTTTTTTTTTTAAATAAACCCTCTATTAGCCCAGGATACCTTACAACACATATACACCCTGAAACCATATAAAAAAAAAAACTTCACCCCAACTGCCACTGTAATTTATTATGTACTGTATATTCTCGGCCCTACTGCTACTGTCTTTTGCAGTTATTTATTGCTTTCTGTCTTATTTGCATTTTTTGCACACTTAATGACTGCTGCTAGAATACAGTACCATCATACTATATTCTTTCAAAACTAATACAGTAGCAGCTTTTGTTGACTGCCCTGTTTGATGTCTTTTAATATTGTTTTTCTTGCACTCTTTCTCTCTTTGCACTCAGTGTGTTCCTCTCCTGTCTGTAGTCTTGTGGTGTTCTGCTGTGTTGCACCGTGGTTCTAGAGGAATGTTGTTTCACTTTGTTGTGTACTGTGTACATGGATGAAATGGCAATAAACCTGTTTGAATTGAGTTAATTTGTCCCTTAGGAGAAATTACTGTACAGCCGATGTACTCGGTAGTAACTGATTCTGTATGTACAAAGCTACACATCAAGTATACAGTACACTGTATGCTGTAAAAGTGAAACAAAAGCTGTTAACATGCTCTTTACTTGTTCTCTCTTGCTATATTTAATATTCTATAACTGGACCATATTTTGCCAGCATTAAGGTAGACTGACCAGGTCAGCCAGTAGCTAATATGCTAACAGGCAAGTGGTGTCCAGAAACAGAAGTTAGGACTGTTTAAGTTCCGTTATTGGTTCCTGAAACTTCAATCTATCAGTATAAATAAAATGAAACAGTTAATGAAATGTCTGGAATGTCTTGTGCTTATGTATTTTGTTTCTGTTGTGAGCCTGCATGTCTTCATAGTTTTTGATTGCAGTGCTCTATAAATGCTCTACAAATTTGTCACAGCAAGTCAAACTTGGCTCAGAGTCTCTTTAGCAAAACACTTCTGGCAGTTGCATGTACACAGCACAAAAACATGCCAGGTAGATCATTCAAAAATATAGTTCTTATTATATTTGTTGTGGTATGATTATAAGAGATTACAATTTTTAAAATGTTATTCACTCTGACAAGCTTTTGAATAAGGTCAACTGATTTCCCTGCATTAAAATATTTTCTGCATCTTTTTGAATTTGATTAATATCTCACAGCTTGCCATTTTTCCCTGTTTGGTTCAGTTGCATTTCACGCTATTTGTATTTTATTTCTATTTTTCCTTCAGAATTAGAATCAGAAATCTTTATTGATCCCAGAGGAAATTGCTTTGACTTAAAGAAAGATTTGCTCCCCTTTTGAGTCTTTGCTCCTCTCAGTGTGTTTTCCTCAGGCTTTTCCAGCCCACAGTTTGCTCGCAGGGTCTGGACCTAGACTTTGGTAAAACTGCCTTTGGGCAGTGTCTAATATGAAAAGTGCCCTACTGGGCTGAATCTATGTTCTGTTCCTTTGGAAACAGGTGATCAAGGGGACAAATGAGCGTACATAATCTTGCAGTTTAAAATAATGATTGCAATAATGAACTGTAACACCTGAGCCAATCTGGACATATTGTGTCAGTGTTGTCCTTAAGTGTCTTGTACAATCCAGCCATCCTGCTGGTGGGTGACTGACTGATTGTCTTGTTTTAATTTTGTAATTCTTGTGTTTCTATCTCTGTAATTATCTGTTAAGCTAACATGAGCTTTTTTGTGTATGAGTGTGAAGCCCCTACTCTCTCTATATAAAGGTCTGACTTCAGGTGGGTGTGGTATGTTTGTAGGTCGTGCCTGGGGCGATGGAAGACGTTGCGCAGAGAGTCGCCCTGTTCCCACTCGAGAGGAGCTGGATGAGCAGCTGGATGAATACATGTCTATGACTAAGAGTCATCTGGATGCACAGCTGGATGCCTATATGGCAGAAGTTGACTCGGAGAATCTGCTCTAATTTGGTCATGCTGTGGGAAGAAGGTTTTGTAGTTCTTCCTCAAAAAAGTTGCTATTGTAGCATGCTTTATCTCTTGTCCTGTTTGACTGAGAACGAAAAAGAAAAGCTAAGCTATTCTGTGTAACTGAGGTACTTTACGTAGTTATTTAATACCTGACTCAAATCTGTTATTCTAACCATAGCCCCGTCCATTCTCTACAGACCAAAGAGCACCCTCTACAGACCAACGATGCTCTGGCATAAGGTGAGGGCTGTAGATTGCAGGTCACAGAGTTCCCTGTTCTTGTCATATCTGCCTAGTCAAGCCTGTCTGTCATTTTCTTTTAAGGCAGAAGGGTTATCGGTCTTGAACAAATTTGTGGTATTAAGTTATTTAGCGCGCAGCAGGGTTTCTTAATCCTGTTCCTGGTGACCCGCAGCACTGCACAGTTTCAGCTATTCCTTGACTTGCCAACTGATTGTTGAACCTTTTATGGGCTGGATCAGGTGTGCCAAGGTGCTGTGCGTTTTCAGGAGTAGGATGAAGAAACTGCTACAGAGTGCAGTTTTCATACTTTTTTTAAAATTTATTTTTCTTTTGCTGAGATTATTGAAAATACTTTGAGTAATAACTTCCTTTGTTCCATTTTGTGGATTTACTGTTATGATCCTGGCCCTGTGCACATAATTACAGAGTCAGGAAAAAAAAACCCCAATGTGAGCTGGTATGAAGTTTGTAGCTTCTTTGTAACTTACGGTAGTCTCGATCCCTTGTGTCAGGCAGGTGAATGCAATAGAGATCTCAGTCTTTTTTCTCCATTTAGCAAACTTACTCTGAGAAAATGGTTTCATATTAAGCTATAGGGAATGGGGAATAGTGTTTCTAGGCATTGAATGCAGTATTTAGGTATTTTACATATTTTTGTTCTGAAATGTGTTTAACTGGTACAACACTGGCCACAGATTCTAGCTGGAGTGGTACATGCTGTGTAAGACTTGGCCAGTATTTGGTCTGCTGAAATTTCATGTAGTGTCCCTACATTTGTTGTTGTATGCCCCACATCTACAGCACTGTAACACGTCTGCCATGCCAAAAATGCTTACTTGTGTTAATTTTTTTGCCTGTTTGCTTATTTTCCTTTCTTTCCTCTTTATCGAGCACTTTTTGTATGCAACACAACAGATATTCCCTAGATTCCAAAACATATGTTTATGGTCCTTTGTATAGTCTTTGTGTGTTGTTTACTTGAGACAAAAAATTGGTTTTGCCTTTGACATTTGAAATTGAATTCCAGTTCATTATGGTTTATATGTGTAAATGCTTTATAATAAAACTGTCAGTTCAAGCTAAATAGAGTTATTGCTTTGAATTGAAAATAACATGCAGATGAGAGTTGATAAACTATTTTCCCCTTGAGCAGGTGTGTCTGTGTTGCTCTAGATCGGTGCTCTCTAACTTTGGTCCTAGA
>JBBPCZ010000007.1:9705979-9728509 GCA_037974445.1 Brycinus macrolepidotus
TGGGAAATAACAGGTGAGGATTATAGGTGCAGAATTAGATCATGCGGTTCTCCTTTTCAGCTGCTTTGATGAAAAGAGAAATGCAAGACTTGCAAAAGTGTTGCAATACAGTTAAAAAAAGTGTAAGAGTTCAGTGGAAGAAGAAGTGCTGTACAGTTGGTTTGTGGCAAAATCCTCTGTTTCGGTTGTCTTTTAAGCTCCTCTGCTGCCTTCCTTGTATTCATGTTAAATCTGGCAAATAGTCTGTCTAGAAACATGCTTAAAGATGGACACACAGCAGCTGAGTTGGACTGCATTTGCAGATTTTTATGTAATCATACTTGCTTTTTAAATTGCTGAATGTGTAGCTAGGGCCAGTGTTTTTTGTGGTATTGAAATAAGTAAATGCAAGTTTAGAAGGACACTTTCTTCTCATTAAAAACACCCAGTACATAAATATTTTCAGATGAAAACTGAAATTTTGCACCCCAAACACTGGACTGTGCACCAGTGACCTTGTGATCTCTAAAAAAAAAAAAAAAAAAAAGAACATTTTTGTTGTCCAAAATCAGTACCTGATCTCACTGATACTCTTGTGATTAAATGTGATTAAATCCTCACAGCAATGCTGCAGTAGAGTAAAGCTCTTGCAGTGTAGAGCAAAGGGACAAGCTCAGTATAAATACTCTATTTGGAATAAATGTCAGATTAACAGGTGTCTACAAACATTTGGACATACTGGGTCTGAGCAGACTGGTGCAAACCTAATACTGTAATACGGTGTTTAGTCTCCAGAGGGCACAATAAGTCTTAAAGCCAGGACTACGCTGCAACGCTAGAGATATCTGTCTGTGACTGTGTGAGGAATCAAAAGTCTTTGACATTCAGTACTTCCATTCTTGTCCTTTTAATTTAGTAAACTAAAAGTAATTTTTAAATTTGTTGACCCAGCAGTTAGAACTGTACTAACATACAAAATAGCAAGTAATGTCAGGTAATACTGAAATGTGCACAGATAATAATAATAATAACTAATGCCAAGATTGCTGGATTCTTCACACATGGGAGACATGATACTGACTTGTACAAGGTGATGGCCAAGTGCAGGTATTAAAGATAAAAGAAACACCTCTTCTGTTTGCCTGAAATCTTGTACTTCTTGAAAACCAAGTGATTCATGTCAAATACGCAGCTTGTATATACATCTTTATCCATATACAAAAACGTGTATATGTTTTTGTATATAGATATACACCACATAGCCACAACCTTAGGTCCTGGCATTCATATGGATATTACTTTAACACATACCACCGACCTAATTAATGTTACAGACCAAGTAAACCCTTCATGGCAATGGTATTCTCTAATGACTGTGTCCTTTTTCAGTATGATAATGTGCCCTGTTGCACTGAATGGGTCTTTTAGGTCTTTTCATCTTTCCAGTCTAATGATGATCCATGCACAGTATTACTGCACGCATACATTACAAAATAGAGTTCTCTTTCTGCGTCTAAAACTAGATTCCCTTTATTTATGAATGCTCATGCATTCATGAAATTAAGGCTAAACTATTGATGATGCTTTCAGCTTCAGAAGGTTCCCCGTTCTGGGTCATTTACATCGGTACACATGGCTCAGTGGGATCAATAACTGGCAAGAAAGTACATGTTTTGTCTGTGATTAATGTACACATCGGTTCATTCATCTGTCTTTTCATTCATGCTTCTCTGGATCCTTTTATTCTTGCTCTATAATCACCTCATAAATTCATGGATCTGTTTGTTTGAATGTCCATTTGCTGGTGAGGTCATTATTCCTTGGCCTTGACCTGAGGTCTTTGACTGTAATGATCTGAGAAGAGATTTAAGGCTACAGGGCTGACACCTTTTTGACAGTCATATTCAGTCGCACTGTAAAGGGCCTGTGCCCTTTAGAGCAGTGATATTATGAATTCGTCTACCTATTGTTTTGTTTTATGTGTGTAGCTGTGTGTGTGGGGGGACTGAAGAGGATAATAATATGGTAACATTTTTTCATACCTGCACTCTACACCTGTAATATATGGTAGTATTTGAATTTTGTTTGAGCAAACCAAAGGTAGCATCCACCCCACATGATCTACTCTTGACAGGTCGGGAATGGAGGAGGTGTGCTTCTAAAAGACATGTCCAGTTTCGCATGAAAACACACATTACAACGTCTCAAGAACAACTGATGTCACTTAGACGACAAAAGAGCACCTGATAATACATCTATATGTATTGACTGGTTCTTCCGGTATTTTCCTCAAGTATTGTTAAGACATGATGGGTTCTGTGTTCACTGTATGTGTGCGGTGAGGGGCTCTTTGTATGTTCAGCTGCTGTACAACCTCTTGAAAAAAAATCCATAAGTCAGTACTCGATTATTTTCCAGTTATTATTTGTTACTGGCAGGGCTGTAAAATTTGGATATTTGAGTATTCATTCGTTATGGTCAAGAAAAAGAACATTGTCCCTCACCCATTACTAAGACATATATTGCTCAGTCAGGTGTCAGCATCATCACATACTCAAGCCCAGTGATTAGTCTTTAAGTGTACTGAGAAAGAGTTTCATTATCTTGGGATGATTCAAGTGCCAGGCAATTAAGTACATTAAAATTTGTGTGTGCCCCAATCTTTTCTAAGTAATGAAACAAGCTTTTGGAAGCTGGAAACTATTTTGGCTGTGTTTCCCCAGGTTGTCCTCTTTGCGGTGCTTTTTGTCCACACGGTGCTGACGGAAACAGCGTAGTGGTAATGATTATTGTTTCCCTGTGTGCTGAAGCGGAGAGCTGTCTGCATGACTGTACACACAGCTGAGAGTGCCTCAGCACAGGAGGATTCCTGGCCTAAAGCCACTTGTAAGGGAGAAGTATATAAGCCCACCATAATATAACGGCATCTCATAAACATCTGCCCCTCACCTAGTTGTCCTTCAGGCATTTAATAAACATTACAACTCTAAAACATCTACAAAACATAAACAGTCCATTGGCTTTTGCGTACAACAAGGGCATTCTGGCTTATCTGTGTTACTGGCTTTAGATAACAATACTATATATTGTTCATATATAAAATCGACTATATATTAGTTTAAAGACAATTTTCAGTTTGCACATTTATCTTTTAAAACTAAAGCTGTGCATTTGTTTATTCCCTTTAGATAAAGGCCTTTTCTCCATGTCTGTGTTACTGATACCATTGTAGATACCATTGTAGCCTGATCATGCAGGCCTCTGAAAGTCAGTACAAGGATTTTAAATGAAATACTGAATTCAAACAGGAGCCAGTGTAGATCAAATAAAACAGGAGTGATAAAAATACAGATTTGACTGATGAAACTTACTTCCAAAATACTTAAACATCCTTCCTTTTGTTTGTTCTGAACCGAGATAGCTTTATTTAGTACTGTATTTACTCAGTCACTGACTGAGTAAATAAGTGATTTTGGTAGATTTGCAGTTACATTTTAGTCTATGTGTGCATGATCAGAATTGGCCAAGATTGGAATCAGATGATTTGCACACCAGAAACACTCTTGGCAAACAACCAAATCATTATTTTACTTTTACCAGCTCTTTGTTGCAGTTTTATGAGATAAGTAATGTGAGCCAGGTAAGTGCACTTGTTCTGCTGCTACACCTGCAATAACATGTCGTAATTAGTATGCAGAACTCATCCTGCTAAATAGCCAGTAGCCTCTTCTGATGTAGCGCATTATTTGATTGATTGAAATTTTAAAATGTCAGTTATTTTTGTTGCAAATTTGAATCATTGGAAATACTGAAGCCCACACGGTGTAAACATTGGTTTAAAACAGAGACTAATAAAAATCTGCCCAAAAATCATTCATTCATCAACTTGGCTATAAAAAAAATGGATCCTTATTTTAGCCATTAACATTTAGATACTTACTCTCTTAGCACCTTTACCACTTTGCAAGTAGTCACACCTCTGACCTTGGAGCTTTATTATGTTATTTTGGTGATCCCAAAAGAGAAAAATGCTGCCGAATAAACTTCCATTGCTGGGTTCATAGGTGGAGGGTGTACTAAGGTGCCCATAAGTTACTCAGTACTTTTTGACCTGGCACTTTTGTACTTCTACTCAAGTTGTTTTATGGAAAGCTATTTTGCTATGACTTGAACGATTATATCATAAAAGTAACAATACTCTGTCTACCGCTGTATTCTGTGTCTGGTGCATTGGAGCACTTAAGCTGGCCATGCAGATGAAGTAAAGTGCTTAGGCTGCACCCAGTCGCTGTATGACAAATCTGAGGCACTTTACGTGGTAAACTGAGGATATGGAGACTTGATGGAAACTCTTGTTTTGTCTGTATTTTGTTCATTAGTGTCTGGTACACAGAGTGGCATGTTTGACTCACTTTACCCCAATCAAGTCATGTTTTCTTGAAGCCAGTTCAACTGGGCAATTAATGGTGAGCACGGAAGCCATTAAAAAAGATGCATACAAGCTTGTAGAAGCATGCAAACATATTCTGAATTACCACAGGTCTGTGGATTGACTTTCCCTTCAAGTATGCATTTTAATGTTTAAACAAAGACATGTAATTTAAAGGTTAGAACAGATTTCGCCAAATGACCAGATTCTGTTTAATTAGCTAATTTGGAGTAGTTTTCTGTTTAGGTGGTTAAATAGGCAAAGATGTGGCGAACTTAACAGTGTAGAAAATGCTAAAAGTGCCAAAATAGCACACTCCATGAGGGGCACCGCATTTGTTCGCCTCAGACTGAGCTGTTGTCTGCATGCACTGCTGGAATTATTCGTTTGAATGGATCTTGCCACTGATTTGAGATGTCCTTGAATTCTGGGCTTTATTTGTATTTATGTGCACAGCTGTGGATGTTTTATTTAACAGTTTTTTTTCTGCTGGCTGCATCATGTCCACATATTATTCAAACAAGCCCATGTGCCACAGACACAGCAAGGCTGGTGACACTGTCAACAGTGTGAAGGCGCTCCTCCTACCTCGCTGCACTGGCCTGGAACTGCAGAATCCTTTAACCTTTTCATGGCAGCAGGATAGTCACACTGGCTAAATTACTTATATAGCCTTTAGAACACCTAGTAAGGGAAACAGGAGGATGTGCTCAGTGTTTTTACTAGCTCCAGCCAAAAGCAAGGTCTGTATTAAGGATCAGAGCATAAACAGATATGGTCAACATAGGCATTTAAGAAAAACAGACAGCAATCAATCAATCAGTCAGTCAATCTATCCATCTATCAGTTAACCTTTATTTAAACTTGAGTACATTGAAGTTGAGCCTTATTTACAATGTAGTTGATTAGAATGAAGGACAAGAGATTAAAAGGAATGATAAACATGTGAATGAAAAGATAAAACATAAGAACATATATTAGTAACAGCAATAAACTTTAAGCAGTTAAACTGGAAAAACTATCAGATCAAATGAACAGATAAACTGGAGGGGTAATCTAGAAACATTCTGTGCTACAGTAAGCAGTGTAAAAACAATGTACTCTAGGGGATACTGAATACTCATAAAGCAAATGACTGAGTAGTATGATGTGAAGAGCAGACTCAGTTAATGATCTGTGGATAGGCGGCCCCAATGTTCTGACACTTTCTTCTAGCCAGCAATAATTTTTTCAGCAATTTGTGCTACATTAGTTCTTCTGTGGATCAGATGGATGAGCCCTTGCTCCCCATGCCCTGGGCGTCTGTGACCCTGTTGCCAGGTCACCAGTTGCCTTTTCTTGTACCACTTTTGGTAGTTGCTAATCATACCAAGAATACCCATTAAGACCTGCCATTTTTAAGGTGCTATGACCCAGTCATCTAGCCATCACAATTTGGCCTTGGTCAAAGTCCTTGCCTTGCTCAATTCCTTGGCTGTTTTTTCCTGCTTCCAACACATCAACTTTAATAACTGACTGTTCGTTTGCTCACAAATATATCCCACCCTTTGGCAGGTACGATTGTAACATGATAATTAATGTTATTTGCTTAACCTCTCAGTGGTTTTAATGTTGTGACTTTTCAGTGTATACTCTCTACAATAGTGTTCTTTAATTTTGGGGAGAGTAATCATTTCACGTGCAGTACAGGATTAAAATCACAGTGACCCTACATGCAATACCTGAGCAACAAACAAATTGACTTGAGGACTATAAACACAAAAGAACATAATTAGACAAAGGCGATATAATGACAGGGACAAATAAAACATGACAAAAAAAGTGAAGTGTAAAAAAGAGGATACTGACCAGCTTGTGCTACCAGAGTGTAGAGTGTATAGATCTCCTAACACTGCAGTGCAGATCTCCTAACACTGCGGTAAGTCTTTGGCACACAGGAAGCCCATTTCTCTGCATGGAGTTTGCCTTAGTAAAGTCATTTCTTAGTTCACCTGTTGCTTCATTTTTCAATGCAAAAGACATGCAAAAAGTATTTCTTACCAATTTTCTTTCTAAGTTCTGCACTCTGGTCTATTCAATATATTTTCTGCTTTTAGGGAAAAAATAAACTAAGCCAAACAAATGTTGCAGGGCGATGCATCGTCACGAATGAATCAGAGCAGGCTCCTCAAGCCCTCAGTTAGACAGTTTTAGACAGCAGTGCCACCCAGCTCTGCCAAATCACCGTCATATTCACGCCTAACATCCTGCTTCAACAAAATCTATGGCTTAGTGTTGATTAGGCACAGAGAGTGGTAGTTTAATGCTCAGTGGTTGTTCTCTGAATGGATAGTCGTCTCAGTGCCAGCCCACTGCAGCACAGCTCTCCTGACGCTCTTTTTGGACCTGTGGATATGGCTTTGCCGTTGCCATGGCACTGCTGCCGTCAGTCCTGTGTTTAGCTGGAGATGGTGATAGAGATGAGAATCACTGGAATGTATACCTCTGTTAGCCCCCATTTGCACTGGGCTAAGAGGTGCAGGTCTTGTCAAATGACCCAAAAATGTGGGTGCACTCTTTGTGCTGCTCCTGACAAAATGTTAAAAAGGTAAAAAAAAAAAAAAAAAAGAAGAAATAACAAAGAGCTCGGTAGTTCTGCCCTTTTGAATTTTCATGTAATAGTGTTACATGAACCCAAGCCTCATGTTCTGTTTAAAACATTATTATAGTGTGAGATGTATGAGCTTAAAGCCTTACCATACTGTCAGCTAAAGGTCGACAGAACGTTTTAGGGATGAGGCAATGAGCCCACCTGTCAGGACAGTATTTCATTCTGCTTCGCTGCAGAAAACACTGGAGTTTATCCCCCCCAGAGTGGACCCGTCTATTTGCTTCCACCTAATTTGTTTTCCAGCCGTCTGGAATGGAATCAAAAATTAATGTTGCTAGTCCTGCATAATGTTTCCAGTCACACACACAAATCAGATGTACCTCTCTTGTTTGCAATTTTACTTTTGCCCGTGGTCAGATGGCTGTCAGAGATTGAATGAGACGATTCCACCAGCGTTTGAAATTGTGGAGAGAGAAAGCAAAGTTAAAGACAGCAATAAAAAAACCCCAAAACAAATGAAAATTCCGTTTATGTTGGGGGTCTTTTCAAGGTCACTTATGCAGATGAGTAGAGCTATCCAAGCTATCTAACAAAATGGTTATGCTATGAATGTTTCATCTAACTTACTACACATCCTTTGTACAGTCTGTTGGTTGAAGATGTTTGTCCAACTGAAAGCTGTGAAGAAGCACCTATATTTCCATATACTGAATACTGGTCAGCTGTAACATTAAAATCACCTGTATTATGTTATGTAGGTCTACTCATGCCACCAGAACAGTTCTGACCTGTTGAGTCATGGACTCTGAAGGCCTCCTCTGGTATCTGGCACCAAGATATTAGCAGAAGATCTTGTATCGTCAGCATGGGCACAGTGATCAGTCTGTGGCTACGCAGCCCCATACACAGCGAGCTGCTATACACTGTGTGTTCCGACACTTTTCTATTATAGCCAGCATGTATGTTTTTCACCAATTTCTGCTACAGTAGAGCCTTAGCTCACCATATGCATCAATAAGACTCAAGGACTCATTATCCTGTTGCCAGTTCACTGGATGTCCTTCCTTGGATCACTTTTGGTAAGCAGTAACCACTGCACATCAGGAACACCCCACAAGACCTATTTTGGAGATGCCCTGGCACAGTTATGTAGCCATCGCAGTTTGGCCCTTTTCAAAGTCTCTCAGATTATCAAACTTGCCCATTTTTTCTGCTTCTAACACATCAACTTCAAAAACTGACTGTTACATCCCACTTCTTGATAGGTGCCCTTGTACCGAGATGATCAGTGTTGCTCACTTTACTTGTCATTGGTTTTAATGTTATGGTGTATCAGTGTTAGATGCCATGGCTCAAAGGGAATTAGGGGCAAATATAGACAGGAGGGTTCACACCTGCTCAACATTTCCTCTGAAATCCAATTTATTAATTCGGAACACAAACACCACTGCAGCTCATCTCAAAGGTATTGGATGAAGCGCCGTCACTCCAGAGAACACAGTTCCACTGCTCCCCGATGCTGGGGGACTTTGTTAACCTTATATGTATCGTCAGCATGGGCACTGTCAGTGCTTGACATTGGGTGTGGTGACCTCAGGCTCATGTGTGACTGCTCCAGAGCCTGTTATATCGGAGATGGGTGTAGGGGGACACCTTAAAGTAGCTGAATTCACATTAGCATATGTCTTCTTTTACACAACTCTTATCTGCCACAGAGTGATACGTTGTAGTTCATAACTGACAAGTGCATAGCAAGGAGTGGCAGTTTAATTAGGCCTGCACTATTCAGTGTTTTCATAAGCGATAAATAGCTAATCAAATTCAAAACACTTGCTACCATTGAATGTCATTTAAATTAAAAGTACCACAAATTATACTCTTGGGCTTTTAATGAAGAAAGTCTTTTCATCTCAGCCTGTAGGTATCTGCATTTTTCTTTATAGGTTTTTGTGTTTCATGCTGTATCAGAACATGTCATTTCAATTCTTCCTTATAGTTTCTTAACATCACTCACAATGACATAAAACTTGATAAATCATGCAGGGTAAAAAGATTAATTCACATTCCACTTACATAATCCAAAATGCCACGGTAGCCAAGACAAGCCTGTAGATTGAAGATGACAGAAATTATTTTCAGAACCCAAGGTTATTTTAAAAGAATAGCAATTTAAATGTCATGTTCCATCACTCACCACCACTTTCTGTTCATCAGTGGAACCAATTTCAGCATATTGGCAATTGTCAACTGTCTAAAAAGAGTTAAAGGGGTGAAAAACTTGAAAAGGTCTATTTGTTTCCCAGCTGTGCCTGTGGAGGAATTCATTAAAAGTGCCTCTGGTTTATGTCAATCAGAAGTGCGTATCAGAGTAACTTCTGTAGTGCTACAGGATCAGCAACTACTCATGAGTGAACTGACAGCCTAATCGCAATCATCAACTGTCTCTCACACACACCCTTTTCATTCACTGCTGAATGTTTTGAAGTTATTGAAGGGACAGAGCGTAAACAATAACAGATGGAGTCCTCTTTTACACCAAGGATTCTGGGATTCCTTGCTTTCCTGCAATCCCCTCACAGGACCGTAAGAGGAGGGGGCACAAGTGGAGCTTCACACCTTTCTCCTTCACACCTTTCACACTTCAGTATTTCATCTTTTGAATTCCATTGCATCACATTAACTCATCCCACCAGACTCCACATTATTGTTGTTTATAGACCTTCCAGGATAGTAGGAACCTGCATACATGAGGTATCCTCTAGGCTCTATCGTCTTTTGCTCATCACCTCAACAAGTATTCTCCCACCCATAACACAAGTAACATCCTTAACCTTGTTTTCACCAGAGCCACTCCTGCACTCAACATTTTGCCTACCCCTCTCCATCTCTCTGATCATCATCTTTTGTTTTTCACATTCTCTCTCCAGACCTACTCCAAACATTCTACCGTTGTCTCTTTATTTGCTTGCCACAATCTTCTCTCATTTTCTTCACCTGCTCTTTCCTCCACCATCCTATCATCCTTGACTCCACCTGGAATATCTCTCCTCTGTCCTTCAGTGGTGGAAATGCCTACTAACTCCATTCTCTCCCATCTCCACTCCTCATTAAACCAACTTTGTCCACTGTCTTCTTTGTCCATGCAGTTCACTTTCTTCATTGGCTATCTGATAGAGACCTGAGAGCAGCAGAAAGAAGATGGAGGAAATTGCATTTTAACTCTGATTTCATCTCATACCATTCTCTTCTACCCAGGTTTACTGCTGAAATATCTGCTGCCAAGTCTTCCTTATTCAATGCCAAGCCAGAATAATCTGCATCAAGCCTTTGCAAACACTTTACCACTTTTTCTTCACTTCTCAAACCTCTTCCTTCTCCTCCTGCTCTTTCTTCCATCTCCTCTGAGGACTTTGCTTCCTTTTTTGATGAAAACGCTGACCAGATCAGATGATCCTTTCCTGCAGTTATCAACTCACTCTCCTACTCTCAACCTGCCGACTACCCTCTACCTACCTGCTTTTCCCCACTTTCCACTGATGATGTTCTTCAGCTCCTGACATCCTGCAACCCTACATCACCACTTCCATCACCAATTCCACCACCCACGCTTCTGACCATATCCATGGATCCATATCGCTCATATAATAAATTTCTCCCTGGAAATAGGTCATGTGGCCTTCAAATCAGCTGTAGTCACACTAGTCCTAAAAAGACCACGCTCGACATCACTGATGTAAACAACTACAGAGTGGTATCTCTTCTCTCCTTCTCTCCAAAGTTCTGGAGTGTGCTGTAAATAACCAACTCAGCCTATTTCTCTAGCAAAACAGACTTCATGACCCAAACCAGTCTGGATTCAAAGCAGCACATTCAACAGAAGCTGCACGTCTAGCTCTTACTAAGGAGTTTCATACAGCCAAAACAGCTTAACTGTCTTCGATTCTTATTCTTCTAGATCTTTCTGCAGCTTTTGATACTGTTAACCATCAATTTCTTCCAACTTCACTCACCAAACTCTGAGTCACTGGTTGTGCATGGCAATGGATTGTGTCCTACCTTGAGGGATGCAGTTACCAGGTGTCATGGAACTCATCCTCTCCTTTCCTCCAAATGACTCTCTTGACCCAGATCTCTGTATGTCTGAATGACATTTCTTTCTGGATGACAGTGCATCACCTGAAGATAAATCCCAGCAAAACAGAACTCCTGTACATCTCAGGTGATGCATCCCCAAAAGCTGTCCCTGTCATCACTTTTGGAAATGCTGTCATCACTCCTACACCAGAAGCACGAAATCTTGCTGTCATCTTAGATGAGGATCTCTCATTTTCATCTCATTTTAATATTTCTCCCGATCTTGCAGGTACCTTCTTTATAACATCAAGAAAATTCGTCTTTTCCTCACCAGTGAAGCCACTCAGATACTCGTTCAGTCACTCGTCATCTCAAGACTGAGTTACTGCAATAAACCTCTGGCTGGTGTTCTTCTGAAGGCCACCAGGCCTCTGCAGCTGATTCAGAATTCAGTTTCACATCTGGTTTTTAATACACCAAAGTTCTCACACACCACTCCACTATTGCAGACCCATCACAGGCTTCCTGTGGCTTCTCGAATTAGATTTAAAACTCTAATGCTCATCTACAAAGCCAAAAATGGTCCAGCTCCATCTTACCTGTCAGCACTTATAAGACCACAGGTCACAGCGCGCCCCCTTTGAGCATCAAACACAGCCCGACTTGACCCACCTCTTCTCAAAAGTCAAAGACAAGCATGATGTCTCTTCTTGGTTTTGGCACATAAGTGGTGAAACAAACTTCCCTGACTGTTAAAACTGCTGAGATCCTCACTGTCTTCACATGGTGAATGAAGACCCACCTCTTCACTGAGCACTTAGGTTAATGACTTAGGCTAAAGACGATTATTCCCTGCAGTTATCGCCTCTCTCACCTACTCTCAACCAGGCGACTACCTTCTACCTACCTGCTTTTCCCCACTTTCCACTGATGATGTTCTTCAGCTCCTGACATCCTGCAACCCTACCACATCACCACTTGATCCAATTCCATCACCCATGCTTCTGGCCATATCCATGGATCTTCTCCCTGATATTGCTCATATAATAAATCTCTCCCTGGAAATAGGACATGTGGCCTTCAAATGTCTTCACATAGTGACTGAAGACCGACCTCTTCACTGAGCACTTAGGCTAACAACTACATGTTCATGTAAAAAAAATTAACTAACAACTTTCTAAAACAAAACCAAACAAAAGAAAATGTTTTCGGTGTCTTCTGTGTGATCTGATAATCTCTGGTAGAATCCTAGCTAGCTAGCAGCTCTTGATCTAAGTCTAGGTTTAATAGTGTGAGGGACATGTTTTCTTTGTAGACTATACGGCATTTAGCAGACACTCTTATCCAGAGCATCACACCTAGGTGCTTTGTAGTCTACAAAGAAAACATGTTTCAGTGATAATAGATATAAGGAGCCCATATCCTTTATTTTTTAAATATTCATTTATAAAGACCATTTTCAACTTCTCTTTATCCTTTAGAATTAAACATGCTGTTTCTGTTACTGTGTCTTTGAGACTGATATATGTAAACATCCACTACTCTAATTGGCTGCCCTGTATTATGCCTCGTTCAAAAAGTAGTCCTGGCTGAAAAAGAGTTCAGCATGAATGGACAGGAATAACCTGCCACAGGCTAAACAGACAGATGAATGTTCATGATGTCATGAATACAGACTGTTTTTACAGCTTAGATTCCATATCTGCACCTCCTGTATTATGTATTATTCAATAAGCCAATAATACATTGTTAGGGCTGACCCAAATAATTCAAATATTCGCGTATGTTATGTTGGTATTGGTTTCTATCCAACCCTTTAGACCCCAACAGAATTCTCCAACATTGTTGCTTTAGATGTAAAAGCTGATTTATTGTTGTTTTAAATAACACACCATATATAACTAGAGAAAATGACATTTACTTGAAAGACATTTTACTTAAGATGATCATACCCATATGGAAAAACTATATGGACTTGTATATTATGTGAGGTAGATTTGAAGTGCATTGTTTGTGATGAATGAGTTGGGCTGGATATGAGCGCATGAAAAAAAACGGATATTTTATGATAGTCCACAACAAAGCTGCAATCCAGGAATCAAGGTCAAAAAATAGGCAACAGGGCAAAGTGGGGGCAAACAAAAACATACAAGACAGTGAGCGTGAAAATTTCAAGTTCGAAGAAACATCAAAGTTGAAGGGGCTTTGCAAGGAGCTAAATGTTTAGACTGGTATATATGTGATGTTTCTAACTGGTCCCAGCTGCGCCGCAGGTGAAATGAGCTGGGGGTGGGTATGACCAAGCCTGGTGTCTGCTATAATTTGGGCATCTGACGGGAGAGGGCGTAGCATTTGTGTCATTTTCTAACCTTTTGAAATGCATTTTATAATATTCACTTAGGATGTGTTTTTCTTTTTCATATGGGTAAAGTCTAACAGTAATTAAATTAAAATGTAAGTAATTCATAAAAAATAAGTAACACAGTGGTAAACGCAACAGTAGTTGATGAAGATGACCAAAAACCACTTCTATTTGTACTTCAAATTTAACAATTGTTTGTTTGCTCATTTTAAAATTTTCAAGTTTGTGATAGTTTTACACATAAATACATCATTTTGTACAAAAATACAGATAGAAATATTACATTATGCTATATTAAGTTAATGTCAGATAAGGAGGCGCATAAGTCTGACTGGATTTTTACTGACATAGATAGCAGAGATGATGAAGTAAGTTTAAGACATAAATCTCTTTAAATATTTTTTAGCAACTCATTTTCAGCTTCAGTTTAGCTGGTTCAGCACAATAAGAACCAAGTTTCTGTTCCATTGCTGAAGTAGTGCTCCAGGTTTGTTTCTGAAATGGTGCAGTGTTATTTTTTCCTGCTGCACCAGTTAAGCCCTATGAATTATGTAGTATCTAATGAGACAGTAACATGTAATGTACATAGTAATAGTGAGTAAGGAAGTCTGGAACTAATGAAAAGTCCACACTAGTCTATAAATAGTCTTACACAATCTCTACAAGAGAGTGAATGATCTGCTCTAATTGCCAGGCCTTTCTTTTAAGACTCATGTTATTCATTCACCCAGTTAAATAAAGCAAAGATACTCACAGGCAAATGCATGTTTTAAAGGTTTTAAATGGTTCTTAGTTGTACAGACATGTAGTTGCAAGAAAAACCTTTAATTAACATGGAACCTTCATACTCAAAAAGAGGTCTTTGACTCATAACTGTAATGGAACCCTTTTTGATGTTATATATAACCATTTTTTAAAGTGCATTTAAATAACCATTTACAAGAGGTTTTCCATTATAGAGCAAAACCATTAAGCCAGGCAAAGAACCATTTAAACAATGGTTCTTTGACTTGTCACGGTTCTATAGACGCCGATGAGCCACAACATTAAAAGCACTGACAGGTGAAGTAAATAACATTGATTATGTCATTACGATGGCACTTATCAAGTGTTGGAATACATTAGGCAGCAAGTGGATAATCACATAAAGTTGATGTGTTGGATGCAAGAAAAATATTAAAATCCCTTTTACAAGGGCCCAATTGTAATTATTGTTGACTGGATCAGAGCATCTACAAAATAGCAGGTCTTGTGGGGTGTTTCCAGGTATGCACACACAAGGAAGGTATTTTCTGGTGTTCCAGGTATTCCATGCACACAAGGCAAACCCAGTCCAGACTGTTCTCATTCGTGGTTCCCTACTGGTGGAATGAACTGCCAAAGGCGACCAGAGCAGCAGAATCCCTCTCTAGCTTCAAAAACCTCCTTAAGACTCATCTGTTCAGAGAGTATCCATCGTTAATCACTCTTGCTCTTCTGATTAATCCGGCACTTCTCTCTACGTAAAGATTTTACCACTTAGAACTCTCCTCTGGTTCACACACTGTCTTGAAACTTGATTGTTTCCTCAAATTGTAAGTCACTTTGAATAAAAAGAGCAGGGGATAACTCTGGTCTGATCCCACAGCTGAGCCATTGTAGCACAAATTGCTGGAAAAGTTAATGCTGGGCAAGGCTGACTGGTTAAAGGTGTCAGAACACACAGTGCACTGCAGCTTGCTGCGAAATTTGCTCAGGAATGGTTTGAGCAACAGGACAAAGAGTTCAAAGTATTGACTTGGCCTTCTGTGCTGGGCAAACTTGTCCAATCCATGGAGACCCCATATCGCATCCTACAGGACTTGAAGGATCAGTTGGTAATGCCCTGGTGCCAGATACCACAGCACACCTTTGGAGGTCTTGTGAAGTCCATGCCTTGATAAGTCAGAGCTATTGTGGTGGCACAAGGGAAACCTACACAATCTAAGGCAGGTGGTTTTAATGTTATGGCTGATTGGAGTATAACCATGGCTTTTCGAAAAAACCCAAGAGGCATGTATGGTATGAGGAGGTTTTTTATACTTTTAAAATGTTCTTCACACGTCTCATTTGCAAAACTTGTTCTTTAAAGACCCATCCATTTAGAGGTTCTTGGGTGAACCAAAAGTATCTTCTATGACATCAGTCCCAAGGACCAAAGATTTCCAGGCTTCTAAGAGATTAATTGTGCTGGGCCAGACATGGGCCTGCATTCTGGATTGCTGACCTAGCCTCCGGTCCTGCTGGTCTCTTGAGAGAGTTTTCTTGGAGCTGCCCACTAAGGAGGCTTTTCCTGTTGGTATAAAGAGATGGAGAGTTATGGTTTATAATATGTCACACTCTGAAAAATAAGTGTGGTTGGTGATTAAAGAGGAATATATGTGTATTTGTATAAGTGCGCACACATTTTTAGTGCTTCTTGTTTCTTTCAGCCTTGTTTGGTACAACAGCACGGTAGGGGACTTCACTAATTATTTTAATTGGGGTTGTTTGTACATGACTGTAGGCCCCCTCTTGAATCTCTAGAGAGGGGATCGGCTGAATGACTACGGTCTGCCCAGAAAAACTGAGGGGAAGGTAAGACAAATTGAAAGAGTAGGGAGGGGGGCACTATTGTGTTGCATCCTGTTTTGGTAACCCTATCCTTCTGCCTGTGCCACTCTCTCTGCAGGGCTGACAGGAATGATCAAATACTGAATACGCCCAAACACACACGCACACAGCCGGGCTGGTTTTAATTTTTATTGAGCGATTTCTTCATCATTCTGGTGGGCAAGATGGCAATGGAAAGTGAAACTTTCTACAGTGACCTGACATCAGTTTTACTAGTTTATGTGAAGGACTACAATGTAGAAGTGCAGTACATTCAACAATTTGGAAACACTGGTTATTTTACATACAGATTTTTAGATGTTTCATTCAGTATTATTTGTAGACAATAAGGGATTGTTGATTTATAAATAATACATTATAATGATTATTTATAACAGTGTTTTGTCAATAGAGATTTCATCACTGTTGAAATACAAATCATTCTGGAAAAAAGTATTATATTTTTAATATATTTAATTATATCTTAATTCCTAATACAGTACAACGTTCTTAGCCATTGCAGAATCAACTATAACTTTGTTTATTATTCTAGACATATCATAGAAGACCTTTCAGTGGACAGTTCTTAAAAGAACCTTTTTTGTAGATAAGATGTGCAGGCCTATTTGAAGAACATTCTGAAAGAACCTCCACATAATTTAAAGGAACTCAGAGGAACCATTAGATCGGTCAAGAACTGTTGCATCGTATCAAGGTTCTTTATACGTTTAAAAGTAAATTCATATTCTCTCTCCTCATTCACAAGAGCATAACCATTTAAGCACCAAAACCATTGTGACACTTATTTTCTCTTACAAGTCTAAATCTTTGTGTAACCAAAGTAGTTTCACATTATTAACAACACTGATTTCAAACGATTCTCAGTGACACTGAGCTTTTGAATGTTTGTGTATGTGGAGTGGTATGGTTAATGATGAGGGGAGCTGAGGGGGCAGTGTAGCTGGGTTAAGAGGGCGCCTCTTGGTCTGGGGAGAGATATAAGCTCAGGTCAAAGCCAGTTCAGCGACCAGAGAGATTTAGAGCTAACCCTACAGCTATCTCTACTGTCCACTAGAACTCCTCTCACAAACTAATGGCTTTATGGCTCATTGCTTCCTACTATATTGATTTGTAAACGGCATATTAAGTGGCTTGCCAAAGAGCATGGGGGAAGCTCGTTCATGAGAAGAACCTGAACACACTTTCGGACATGTTCTGTGCTATTGCCTAAAGAACTGTTCAAATGATGGTTCCAAAAGCAAGTCTTCTATAGTACGGCTTAAAGAACCTTTTGATGGATTTCTAAAATAAACTCAACCAAAATTACTTAATTAAAAACCTTTCTATTTAAGAACATTAATATCTTTTACTGCCTCATCCCTCTCTCCCTCCCTCTCATCCTCCAGTAGAAGGAAAAAGGCACTTTTGACTCACAGCCATACAGCATTACTCACCCATCCTCTGCTCAGTCTGCCTCAGGACTGCTGTTTAGTGAGGATTCTCCAGCTTGAGGGCAGTGTAGCCGTGTGATCCATGACTACCAAAATTGAGGCTGCGTACATACACCAGGACAGGGTTCTCTCTGCTGGGTTATTCAAATGCAGCAGGTTTTTGTAACTCATTACTGCTGGAGGTGTTGAAGGGGAGTCCACTCTGATCCTTTACCACTGGACCTTTGGAACACTTTATTGAATCTTGGACCATTCCTTCATATAGGAGCTTTCAGGATCCTTTATATGAATGGGTTTGGCTTTGTGCAGGGCGATGCTGCCAAAGAAATACACTCTGCTTTGTTCTTTACGGCACTTTGGAATGCTACATGTGAGAGGTTCTCATCTACTTCATTCTTATCTCAGTGCCTCTTTTTCTTTAGACTTTCCTCTTTATGTCTGCATGATCTTCTGTAGATCCAGAATCATTTGCCTCTACTGATTAGACTGATTCACTCACTCACTCACTCACATTCTCTCTCTCTCTCTCTCGCCCTCCCTCTCTGCCCCCCTCAAGCAGCAGCAGCAGTAACAGCAGCAGCTGAGAGGCATTATCACTCGTGGTCGCTGCACAGAGCGCAGCTTGGCATGAGGAGAACACAGTGCGTTTTCTAAGGTAATCTGATTTGTGTAAAGGACGGCTGGTCTAGGCGCTGTGCGAGGACACCTGGACAGAGCACGGAAAGCATTAGACCGTTGGAGAGTTAGTCAGCAGCTGTAAT
Source organism: Brycinus macrolepidotus (assembly GCA_037974445.1). Taxonomy (NCBI): domain Eukaryota; kingdom Metazoa; phylum Chordata; class Actinopteri; order Characiformes; family Alestidae; genus Brycinus; species Brycinus macrolepidotus. Next base: position 9,724,236 of record JBBPCZ010000007.1, read on the forward strand.
GCACGCTGTACACCTTCATCAGCGCTGCCCACGCCAGTTTATGGTGAGTACACTGTAATTGGATTGCTGCCTGATGGCTAAATGGCTCAGAGAAAAGATGATGGAAACTGTAGTAAGATGAGTGCTTTTGTGTTAGAGAAAAAGGAGCAAGCGTATCAAGAAAAGTTCTTCCGCTTGGAACACTTCCATATGTATTTAATGAAGTTTTGGTATTTTCTGCCGCTTGCAGTAGAATTTAATTTGATATACTGGTGATTGTTTATTCATATTTTATTCTAGTTTGGAAACTGCATGTTTGTAAGAATAATTTAGTTTCATCAAAAAAAGCTGCATTTCCATTTGTGTTCTGTAGCATGTTTTGGAACAAAACCCTTCAGTTACACTACATCTGATTCATTTAATATACATTTTTTTTGCTTGTTTCAGCGTGATGTATTTCACTTTTCACATAGGGAATAAGTTGTTGAAGTGAGTCTGTCTTTCATTTGTTCCAGACATATTTCAGCACATCCATCATTTGTTCATGAAATTATTCTCTGAAATAGTTGATATTCTTTTCTTTTGTTGTGAGTTCAAAATTGCATGCTCTCTTGAAAATAACTGCAAATTAATTAAATTGTTAAATTGTGCTAAATTTATGAATTTCTTGATCAGAAAGTTTCCATAAGAAAGAGTATAAAATATTTTATTATTTTATATTTTTTTATACTGTTTTATAACATTTTTTAATTCTTGCAACCATGCTAGCAAGTAAAATGTCCCTTAAACAATTTCAGTGAAGGCTAGGAAACTTTTTAGACCATTCCTTCAGGATCTTTCAAGATCCTTGATGTCCATGGAATTTTGTCCTCATGTAATGCCTTCTTTTGAGACTGTGGGGGTTTGATCAGCTTTAAAAGCAGTGATTTTGTTTTCACAGCTGTTTCTGTGTTAGTGTTTGAGATGTCTTGTTGGTCTGCCAGCGTATTTGTAGACGAAACTGAGATTTTACCTTAAAAATCCTGACACTTGCCTGAATTTGTCAGGAGGAATCCTGACTTCCCTTTTTCCTTCGCTTTTGTAAATGTAAATATAAATGTAAATGTAAAAGCCTTTGAATCACAGGTAGCCGAACAGCTGCAGAAAAGCCAGGATCCACCTTTGCGTTTGATGGTAGCTGTAAAGTGCTTTTATGTGTCCCTCTTTTTCTGCTGCATGTACCAGTGATGTAGATTGGCAACTGTTCTATTTTAGTCTAATCTGGTTAATGCACCAGGTTCCACTCAAAATTTGAAAGACATTTGGCAAACTCCAGATGCTTGATTTTGTTGGCTGAACTCAGTAAGGATTCTCTTGGAGCAGTGCTTTCAAAGAGCTTGTTGTTAGTGGCATCTTATTGTTAATTTTGAATGTTTATAAAACAGAGAAGCAGATACAAGTATATTACAATTATATTATAATACTCTGAGTAAACTCATTGTTGGGACTTTTTGTATGCTTGTCTGATAGCTAAAACTGCCAATCTGAGATCTGTCTCTGCACACAAAACCTGAATTGTAAAAAATAATTGTAAAAAGAACTTTTAATATGATCTCTGGGTTGCATTAAAGTCATGGTTCTACAAAAACCCAATCGATTCAGAATACATATACACTGATCAGCCATAACAGTAAAACCACCTGCCTAATATTGTGTAGGTCCCCATCGTTTTGCAGAAGTGGCTCTGATCTGTCAAAGAATTGATCTCACAAGACCTCTGAAGGTGTTCTGTGGTATCTGGCACCAAGACGATAGCAGCATATCCTTCAAGTTCTGTAAGTTGCAAGATGGGGCCTCCATTGGTCTTACTAGTTTGTCCAGCACATCCCACTGATGCTTGATTGGATTGAGATTTGAGGATTTTGGTGTCCAAGTCCACACCTTGAACATGAACTTTGTCATGTTCCTCAAACCGCTCCTGAACTAGTTTTGCAGTGTTTCTGGGCACATTATGCTTTTAAAGAAGGAATTAGGGAATACTGTTGCCACTAAGGGGTGTACCTGGTTTAGGTAGGCTGTACGTGTCAAAGCTCCCAGCAGAACATTGTCCAGAGTGTCGCACTGCCTCTGGCGGTTTACCTTCTTTCCATAGTGTATCCTGGTGACCCCTCTTCCTCAGGCAGGCAATGCACTTACACCTGGCTGTCCACATGATGTAAAAGAAAATGTGACTCACCAGACCAGGCCACCTTCTTCCATTGCTTCATAGTCCAGTACTGATGCTCACCTGCTCCTTCTAGGGGCTTTCGGCAGGGTACTGAGGTCAACATGGGCACTCTGACCGAACTGTAGCTACACAGCCCCATGCACAACAAACTTGTAGCCAGCATTAACTTTTTCAGCAATTTGTGCTACAGGAGCTCTTCTGTTGGGTCTAGACCAGATGGGCCAGCCTTTACTCCCCACGTGCATTAGTGAGCCTTGGGCACCCATGACACTGTTACCTTTTCACTGGTTTTCCTTCCTTGTGCCACTTTTGGTAGGTACATAATACGAGGAACATAGTAGGAACACCCCATAAGGTCTTCCATATTCAAGATGCTCTGACGCAATCGTCTAGCCATCATAATGTGGCTCTTGTCAAAGTTGTTCAGATCCTTACACTTGCCATTTTTTCTGTTACTAGCACATCAACTTCAAGAACTGACTGTTCACTTGCAGCTTCATATATCCCACCCTTTGACAGGTGCCATTGTAATGAGATAATCAATGTTATTCACTTCACCTGTCAGTAGCTTTAATGTTGTGGCCGGTCGGTGTAGGCTCCACCTCATGCTGTGAGACATTGTTTTCTATATCAAGTGCAAGCAATTTCCAAAGTGGAGGTGAAGTTATGTCAAAAAGCATTCAAAAGAAATTGATCCACATTGGAAGTGAAAGTGGGTAGTTCACTTTTATTTTTAGCACATATTCATTTGAATGTTCATTCATTGTAGTTTTTACCTAAACCAAACCCCAACACTAGAGTTGCACAAGATAGTTAGAATTAACAATTTGAGCATCTGTGGATAATGTACTAGGTTTTTCTAAATAAACTGTATCCGAATTTTCATTTTGTCATTTAAATTTAAAAGGATATTCACAAAAAATATCCTGTTTGTGTTTTTGTGTATTTCTACAGTTTTTCAGACTGTTGGGACAGTGAAGTGTGGTGCTATGAGACTGCTGCTGTACTGTTTAGGGGGAGACAAGCTCTCTCTGGCTCTACTGCTGCTGCTCCTGCTTTGCTGTCCTCTCAGCTACACCCGTATGAGATCCTCTCACACCCGAGAGGCCCAGAAACACACCCACAGACATGAAAACATCACACTGGCCATCATTTTGCCCAGGTATAATACCTCCTACCCCTGGGCCTGGCCTCGCGTGGGCCCTGCAATGGAGCGGGCCATTGCCTTGGTCAACTCCAACCCATCCCTCCTGACTGGCTACACCCTGCGGTACGTTTTCGAAAGCAGTGAGAATAAGGATGGAATCTGCTGTGAATCCATTGCCCCGCTCATGGCTGTGGACCTGAAGTTTACCTACGAGCCGTGGGCCTTCATCGGGCCGGGCTGTGACTACACCTCCTCCCCCGTAGGCCTTTTCACCACCCACTGGGGTCTCCCCATGATCACGGCAGGGGCACCGGCAGTGGGCTTTTCTGACCGCTCTGACGTTTACACCTCCATCACCAACACAGGCCCCACACACAAGAAACTGGGCGAGTTCGCCCTGCACATCTGCAGGCACTTCGGCTGGAGCCAGCATGTCCTGCTGATGTTCAGCGACAGCAAGATGGGCGAGCGCGAGTGCTACTTTGCTGTGGAGGGCCTGTACAGTGAGCTGAAACAAAAAACGAACATAACCACTGGGGACCTTGTATTTGAGGAAGATGGCCGGCCTGTCAACTACTCGGAACACCTGCAGAAGATAAAGGAAGAGGGCAGGGGTGAGTCACTCTGCTTCTTGTTTTGCAAGAAGGCATGCACATTTGTTTGCTTGTGCTTTTATAGCCATCTACATGGTTAGGATGTAACGGAATACAAAGATTTGAGATACTTACTGTGAAATTATGTTTCTGTAGTCCACACAAGATAGTATTAAGAATACATGTACTTTTTTATTTTTAGGGGAATACCTTTAAAATACCTACCCATTCCTGTTCATAAGCTATTTTAAAAATAAACGCACAGTAAACACTAGGGGTGTAACGGTACATGTATTCGTCCCGAACCGTCACAATACACGTGTCACGGTTCGGTTCATGTACTCCAATG